>JPKY01000119.1:0-76631 GCA_000769265.1 Hapsidospora chrysogenum ATCC 11550
GGTAAATAACCATTATACTTACGCCCTTTACTTAAAGTGGTCGTAAAGCTTAACAATCGGGCTATTAGTTAGGCTAGCACTAAGTTTAATGAAGAACGACTCCTAACGTTAATGTCCCTACACTATATACTTAATTAAGGCCCTATATATAGTTAGTATATACTTATCCAATACTCTAAACATATATATTAGGCACTTATAGTCTGCCCTTACGGATTTCTTAAAGGGTAACGTTACTATAAGCGCTAGCTATAATAACGTTATCTCCTCCCTCACTATAACGATAGCTATTAATATAGCGCCTTAGCTATAATAGTCTTAATATTAATATATATTAAAATTCTATTCGGCATATATAATGTATACTTAGCTCGAGCCGTTAGCGATGTTAATACTAATGCCATAAAGTCTATCGTCTAGTCCGGTTATATAACCACATTTATAAAGTGTTAATTAAGTATATACTAAGTAGGTTACTAGTTTAAACCTACACTATGCTATTAACCTTAGCGATAGAGACGGAGTTAGCGCCTATTATATAATTAGTATATACTAAATATCTACCGTATTAGATTATACCGTAAAACGCGCTACCTATCTAGCCGTAATGAGTGTTAACGTTTAAGGTAAAGTTACCTTCCACCTTAGCTTACGCTAACTCACTATTTAAAACGATCGCTATATATAGTAAGTATATAACTAGACTATACGTCTCTAATTATAAACATACGGTCGAAAGTGTCTATATTAATAACGTTAATTCGATAGCTAGATAATTATTATTAATTAATTAAGAAGATGTTAGGAAGAAGGTTAGTATATATAAAGTAGGAACAAAACAGGTGGTTAGTATATACGTCACGCTACTACCTAGAAATTTTTCGTTAATTATGATTAGTTCACTCTTCTCACTATGCTCACAACACATAATAAGTATATACACTCTTTTTCTGCCGCCGCTAAGAAATTTTCTCGTAATGTAATTACACTTTGCAATTAGTGCACTTACACTTTACTATATGCCCGTAAAGCCATAATCTAACCTTGTACAATGCCTTTAAACACCTTGCATAAACTGTGAGCCAAAATGCCAATGCAACTGCAGAGGGGCACATGAGGCCTCGAAAGCCAGTATGAGACAGCCTGTCGCCGGCATGCGCAGCGTTGCAATACGTATGCCGTCCAGTGTGTTCGTGCTCAGAGAAGAAATATGAAATAGCGTCGTCGTGTGCCGCGTTCGTATCAAGTACATCGCGAACTCAAGTACCTCTAAAGAGGAACTGCATGTCCTCGGGGCTCAACGACTCCATCGCCTTGTCGTCCCCATTGACGGTGGAATGAATCATGCTCGTCTTCTTCTCTTGGATCAGTACCATTCTGCTCTCCACTGAGTCTTCGATGCAGAGCCTCGTGATGGTGCATGGCCGAGTCTGGCCGATCCGATGGCAGCGGTCTGCCGACTGCCACTCCGCCGCCGGATTCCACCACCTAATACTATTAGCATCTGGGGTATGAGATGTTAAAGAAGGGGTTACTTACGGGTCTACGATGAATACACGCGACGCTTCGGTGAGGTTGAGAGCCACACCGCCAGCTTTGAGTGAGACGAGGAAGCACTCGACGTCGACATTGTTCATGAAGTGCTCGATCGAGGCCTGTCGCTGGGCGGGAGTCATGCTGCCGTCCAGCATGACAGTGGTGATGCCGGCGCGGCGAAGGCGCCATTCAATAAGCTGGAGCATGGTGGTGAACTGGGAGAAGATGATGGACTTGTGCGTCGCATTGTCCGAACGGAGCTTGTGCAGCTCGTGGACCAGAAGTTCAATCTTGGAAGAAGATGTCCAGTTTTCCATGTTGATCCGGTTGATGATAGATGTCTTCTTGACCAGAGTCTCGTCCTGTTCAATCTCCAGCTGCTCGAGGTCGATAGCCAGCGGAATATGGCAGCGGGGACAGTCCGGCGTGTCTGTGGACCTGACATAGCCCGTGACACAAGCCCTGCAGAAATCATGCTTGCAACGGCTACGCACCGTGTCCTCGGCAGGTTCGTCGCAAATGCAGCAGACCAGGATGTTCTGGCCACCCTCGGCGTTCTTCTTCAAAATCAGGTCCGGGTGGTCAGCAACCTGTCTCATCTGCATGATCAGGCCAAAGATGTTGGCGTAGTTGTTCAAGAGGACACCCTGCGCAACGTAAGTATCAAACTTGCGCTGTCCCTGGGTCATGATGCTGCTGGCAAAGTCGTTCTCCTCCTCACCAAAGAATTGGCGGTCCACGTAAATCTCCTTGACGGGGAGTTCCATGGCATTGGTGTGGTCCTTCTTGAGCCGTCGCAGCATGATTCGATCCGTCATCATACGGAGCTTCCTGAAGGCGTGGTATCCAGGCCCGGTGTTGCCGTACTTCTGAATGGGATTTAGGAGCTCCTGGTTGAAGACAGACACATGCTGCATGCCGGCATGGTTGCAATCCGAGCATCGCTTGCTCTCGTCCATGGACCACTCGAGCGTGGAGCATGGGCATTGTTTGCAGAGGTAAGACGCAAAAGGCCGGATGTTGAGAAATCGAATCAACGAGAAGAACTCTCCGATGCGGTTTTGCAAAGGGGTACCAGTCAAACACCAGCGGTAGTCCGTCTTCAGGGCGAAGCAAGCCTTGGCCGTCATGGTGCTCCTTGTCTTGATGCTGTGAGCTTCGTCCAGGATGATGCGATGGAACTTGATGGAGTGGATCACGCTCTTCTCCTTGTGGATCCCATCCTTGCGTTTGAATCCCTTCTCCTGCTTGCGATACATGGACTCGAGGCTGTTGTAGGACATCATGATAACATCGTAGTTCTTCAGTTCTTTGATCGTGATCCCTTTGGCCTTTTGGTTGGTCATGTGGAACACAAATGTCTTGAGGGTGCCGTCAGTGTAGGACTTGATCTCAGACTGCCATTGCATGAGGGCGACGGGCGGCACGAGAACCAGAGACGGTTGCTTAGCTGGATAGTCAGACATGATGAGCGAGACTGCCTGAATGGTTTTTCCAAGACCCATCTCGTCTCCGAGGAGGCCACCCTTCCACTCCGTCTGCTCCATGGCCTTCATCCAAGCAAGGCCCTCGAGCTGGAATGGCTTCAGGTGACGTGAAATGGTCTTGGGCTGATCGGCCTTTCCTGCTTTGAGGATAGGCATCTTCTCCAGTTCGTCCCACATGGTCTTGATCTCAGGGTGGTGGTGCTCTAGGCGGCCCCGTTCCTTCTTCAACCGTCGGCGATTTACGGGGACCCTGTAGGCACGGCGTTGCTCCGTGAGTCTTTGAGGACCTTGGCCTTCTGGTTGGTGCTCAGCCGGTTCGAAGTCATCACCGGAATCGTTGGAGTCAAGCACCGCGTCGACAATGTTTTGCGGTGCCGTTGTAGGCCCGGACCTTCGCGCGGGCCTTTGTGGAGTGTACAGCGCTTCCTCGTCTGCCTCATCCCAGCTGTCCGAATCCGTATCCAACTCTGAGGGGAGGAGTGGATCTGAGTCTGGCATTTCAGCGTCTCTGTCAGAATCTTGGCGCTTGTACTCCTCACTCTGAAGCTCACGGGCGTAGGCCTCGTCCGTCTCCACATCGTCCTCCGAATCATTGATGACCCTAGGCAGTTTGGACGGACGGTCCGCTTTCGCAGCAGAGCCTGTTGAGGCCCTAGTCCGTTTGAGAGGAGCCTTTGCTGGGACCGGAGTCGGAAGTGAGGATCTCGAGCTCGAAGCTCGGCCAAGCGACCGGATCCTCGACGAGGATGTGATAGGAGTAGAAGCCTTGCTGTCCTCTTCTCTCTGGAGCCGACGAGCGAGTTGAGCGTCAGGAGAGAAATCAAACGTGCTATCATCCTCACTGTCCTCGATCACGTCTTTGGCACGAGATGATCTCATTGAATACCTGCTGCGGCGGAGAGCTCGCTCTCTGTTCAACCCACCGTCAAGCAATTGGGATGCGGAACGCAAAGACTTTGATGATCCAGGGAGATCTGTTGCAGCCGGAGTGGGGAATTTGCTGGTAGCCGGGGTAGAATACTCGCTCTCCGAGGTCGCATCAAGAGATGGCTGAACCGACGAGGCGGATGTGCTGCTTGCCGGAGCATATTTTCGGGGTCTTCCGGGGCCCCTTTTAGCCGGGGCGGCAACAACGCTGGCCGAAGGAGAAGAGGCAATAGTCGAGGCGGCATTGTCCTGCTGAAGAGGCTTGCGAGGCCTACCAACAGGCCGCTTTCCTGTAGAGCTTGCGTCGGTGTGATCGGTCGATGGGCCAGCTGTGCCCCTGGCGGAGTTGGACCGTGTGAGTCGCCCGTGTCCGTTTGATGGACGATCAACGGCATCTAGGACGGGATGTCAGTCGTGACTCGCGAGTCAGGATCTGGTTTGACTTCTGGGCTCGTACCGTTGCTCGGCCCTGGAGTAGAGGCACCGGAACGAAGTGATTGCCGAGTCCGAGCCATTGTATCAAGCCCCAATGGCGAACTCGTAGGATGGCGGAGACAATAACGTTTGGCACAACTCCGGTCCCAACTCGTCCAGGTGTGAGAGGCCAAGCCGATGACCTCTAGGCACCAAGCTGAAAAGACAGACAACAAGAGGGCTCGGGAGTTAACGGCCGTTCATCGACAAGGACACAGCGCAATGAAAGTAGGGACGCCCCTCGACTCCTTCTGGCAATCGCCCGTGGCACTGCAGTCAATGGTAAAGGGAAGGGAGATAGGAGAAGAAGAGGAAGCTGAGGAAGGTGTGAGGCAACAACAGCAGAGTTTTGAGGCACCCAGATTCACGCTGCCGCTGCACCAGAGTGGAAGTCAAAAGTGAATCTCAGCCAAGGGTGGGAGATTTGGTGGTGGCAAGAGCTGGCTGGCTTCTCATTCGGCGGCCCCGGAGCGCATGTCCCAGCGACGGAAAGGCGCCAGCAAGCGCCACTTCACAGTGTTTACGAGATACGCAGGAACCAGTGAACGGTCGCGACCCACATATGACAGCCAGATACGCGAAAGCACGTGCGCTGGCACAGGGGGTTAAAGGGGGTTTAGGGTGTTAGTGGAATAGATATGCACTGTACAGAAGAACCGTCGGCAGTGTGAAATGCGTGACAAATAGTGCGCGAGGACAGTGCAGAGTGCGGGGAAGATTCCAGCAGGGATATGAATTATATCACGTGATTTCGCGGACTTAGCGCGACACTGTGAAGGTGCCCCGAGCCGCGCGCTGTTGCCACTGCGAGCCAGAACGGGATAGCGGCAATTGGCAGCCTGGAAGACACTCTGGGTAAAAAGCGATTCACCAGCGTGACCCTTCACCCACTTACTACCAGGTACAACCTTCTAGGTAGGTGCTTTCGTGTCTCTCCAGGAGACACTCTGTACACCACCATCACGTCTTCGAATCTCTCTGCCCGTTCCACATCGCGCACGCAGACGGTCCTCAGATTCTCGACGGTCTTGGCCACATCATCACATGTATGTTTCCCGCTCAGAGCTGCACGGCTAGTGAACTGACATTTCGCAGGGCGCGGCCACGCGAAAACCAGACAAACGGCGGCGCCAACGGCAATAATGGAGGTAACGGAAGCAACGCCGTCAATGGCACCAACGGTACCAATGGTAACCAGAATCGCCGGCCGACTCGAAATATCACAGGGCCGTGAGTATCTCGCCCCTGGCAGAGACAAATAACGACCCACCTAACCCCGTATCCAGGCAATCCGCCCTGACAGACTTTCTGGCTGTGAGCCTATGCTCTGTTTCCCTACTGACGTTTTCGAAAATTCTAACAAGTCACAGTCCCACAACATCTCGGCCAGACAGATTCGTGCAGATGCCGAGCAGCGGCGAGCCTCTGCTGCTGCAAACCAAGTACCGCCAAACGGCACTGCTTCCTCCCCTGAGGAGACTCCTACAGCCCCAATCTCCTTGCGAAGCTCGCGGCGGCAATCTGCCCGCGATACCGAGAGTGAGGTACCGCAGCGGACGCAGAAGGGCAAGGGGAAGGCAGCCGACAACGGCAAAAAGTTGAAGGCTTCCAAGAAACGTAAGAGGTCTGCTAAAGGCGGCGGCGGCGATGACGACGACGACGACGACAACTATGGTGACAGCAGCGACGACGAGCTTGCCCGCGCCATCTTTGAGGGGCGGAGTGCACCCCTGCCAGGCCAGATGGAGAACTGTGCCATTTGCGACAAGCGCTTCACCGTCACCCCTTATTCGGTTGCCGGCCCTGAAGGTGGCCTACTCTGCGCGCCGTGTGGGCGAGAGATTGCCAAGGAGCGGCAGGGCCAGCCCAAGAAGAAAGCTCCAAGACGGCAGACTGCAGGCGTGGGCTCACGGCGCACCATACAGAGTCGAATGCTCGATGGTGATGTCGGGACCAAGAGCCTCGCCACATTATGCGTCCAAACGTTGGCAAAAAATGTGGACATGGCTGAGAGCCTGGGAGACCTGCCCGAGCACCTGATCGACAAGATTGCGAGAATTTTTTCCAAGCGTCGTCTGCTCAAGCCGGAAACCTTGCCGCTGTTCGTCCAGCCTACGACCGAGATGCTTCACATTTACGACGGCGCCAAGCTGGGGGAACAAGAGCTCATGACCATTTTTCAGGTCGCCCCCAGGCTACGCAAGTTCAAGGCGCGGTGTGTCGTGCAGTTCAAGGACGAGGTAATGGATTACCTTCTTTCGAGGGACACGAGATTCGACAGTTTCTACCTCCACGGCGCGAATCTCCTCAGCGAAGAGAAATGGCACGAGTTCCTCGCTGCAAAAGGCGCGGGTCTCAAGGGTCTGCAAGTGTACTACACCGACAAACATTTTGGTGACGAGACTGTGGGCATGATCAAGAGGCATTGTCCAAACATCTCCCGCCTAAAGATTGAGAACAATCAGAAGCTCACCGACGACGGTGTCAACGCCCTGGCTGGGATAACCACACTCGAGCATCTCGGTTTGCAAATCCAGCACAGAATTACACCGGCTGCCATCAACCATGCCGTTTCCTCCATCGGGAGCAACCTAAAGACGCTCTCGTTAAAGATTGTCCCAGAAGCGGACGACACTGTCCTCGACACCATCCACAACCATTGTCATTCTCTTACAAAGCTGAGAATCACCGACAGCGAGTACATGACCGACGCCGGTTTCGTCAGGTTCTTCAACGACTGGAAGAATCGCCCGCTCCAGTTCCTTGACCTGCAGAAGTGCCGCTACGTGGACTCGGCCGCTCCCCGCAACAACACGCACAACGTCGGGCTCTGCAGCGAGGGCTTCAAGGCCCTGATGGCGCATTCGGGAGCGGGCCTCCGAAACCTGAATATACATGCCTGCAGGAACATTTCCCGCGAGGCGTTCGAGGAGGTGTTTAACGAGGCGGGGAGTTACCCTGAGTTGAGGAAGCTCGAGATCAGCTTCTGCGAGGAGGTGACGGATTATATACTTGGCTGCATCTTTAGGGCCTGCCCGAGCATCAAGGAGGTGAATGTTTTCGGATGCATGAAGGTCAGGGACGTGCGGGTGCCCCGTGGTATCATTCTTGTCGGCGTGCCGAATTCCCAGGGAATGATTACAGAGGGCACGGACTGAGGATATGGCTTGGTGTTGGGTTGTACGATAGTAAGAATGTTTTGTTTAGGCGTCGAAGATACTACCAAAGTGCGTTGGCATGGTTTGCTAGAGGGACCTGAGGAAGGAGGTAACAACAGCAGACGGGAGTTTTGAGGCATCTAGATTCACGCTGCCGCGGCACCAGAGTGGAAGTCAAAAGTGAATCTCAGCCAAGGGTTGTTGTACCGAATTCCCAGATAACATCAGATTATTTCACCCGACCTCAGTTACTTTGCAGAAAATTGCCCCCCTCTCGTATATCTATCTTCCTTTGCCGCTCAGAATCCCTTTCCGCTGCCTCCCAGATAGCCGCCCATGCCTCGTCTATCAGAAAAGGGCCGATTGGAAAAGGGCCGATTGTGCATGTCTTCTGCCACCTCTGCCTCGACAAGTTCCTCTTCAGCGTTGGTCCAATCTAATGATGCTGTTATCTCTTCCTTGGTCCAGTCTGTAAAGCCGCATTGGCAACGCCTACAACCGCGCCCCCTACACATGACCACCCACATAATAACAAGACAGCCCGGGCATCAAATCGCCCTGGTTCCGATGAGTCCGTCCAAATGCACGCGCCGCTGGTGCGTCTTGAGATTGCTAGGGGTTTTAAAGCCCATGCCACACGCATCAATATGGCACACATGTGGTCGATTAATGGGAGACCAAAAGCCTCGAGAATAGCCATCTGGCCCGTTATGATCGCCGCTGTTGTTTCTGGTGTCCGGCGCTTCTAGCCCTTGCGTGGGCCTATGCTGCGTTCGGCAGTGGTGGACAAGACGACCGGCGTTGGTAAAGTGCTTATCGCAAGGATGACAAAATAAATTTCGTAGACTCCGCAGAGCCATCACCCGAGATCCATAAGTCAATCGGAGCGAGGGTCATTGACACATTTGCGCTTATTGCTGGTGGTAGAGGTACCACACTCTTGTCACTGCTAGTGGCAAAAATACTAAATCTCAGTCCCAAGGCTCTCGTGCACTCTCCCAGAAAGGGTGGTGAAGCGGGACCATAGAGATAAGTTTCCGAATACTGTCCAAGGAGTGAGTAGGATAGTTTTTCATTGCTATGTTTGTCGCCAAGGCGTCTCCTCCCTCTCCATTTCGTGGAAAGACCGCCGACGTTATAGCATCTCCGCGGATGTCCACGCGTGCTCGGTAAACTTAGGTATTCTATCTATATCCCATGTCCGGTTCGCCCTTTCCTCGTTCATCTACCATTTAGGAAAGAACATACAAAATAAACTATTTTACACATATAGTTATATATATACATATACATATGGATATAAATACACATATAGATACACATATAGATACACGTATAGATATACATAGATATACATATAGATATACATATAGATATTAGATAGACACACATATAGATATATAGATAGATACACACATAGATATATATATGGATACACACATAGATGCGTAATTACTAGTATATATAAAATCGGATTACACTTAGATATGCACAAGGATATACATGTAAATACATATGTGTGTGCGCGAATATATAGGAAGCTAGTTTAATTTTACGGTTACAGTCCAAATAGCAATCTATTACAGTCCGAATAGTAATGCTCTCCAGACTATTATAATTATATACTATGGAAAACACCCCCGTCGAGGGGTTACTCTGTACACATTTATAGTTAAAAATGAATTTTAGCATAGTGTACGTAATCGTCCGCCGTATTCGGCAGGTGCGAGCGAACCCCGCCTACTGTAGGTACTTTTTTATCATTCTGAGCCGTACTACGTGTAAGGTACCAACGGTCTTCACAGCCTTCCCGCCTCGGTATTCATCCCTCCTCCTTGGAGAATTTCTCATGACCATCTCATCCCCATCAACTTCATCCGCCGGACCTCGGAATATGGACTCATTCGTCATGCGCCTCCAACCGCCTGAGCTGCCCCAGCTTCGACGCCACAGCGTCTTCGTTGACCGCCCTGCGGAATCTCGGGTACCCCTTACCGTGCCGCCCTCCCAACTTTGCATGCCAGTGTTGCATTGCATGGGAATAGTGACGAATGAATACCTTGGTTACCCCGGCATTATTGCTTTGTCTCGCCGTCTCTTTGACAGCATCATGCAGGCTACAGCATGCTCATCCCCGCATTGCCCGCACTCAACAAGGTCAGTAGCTCGCGCCCTACGGCCCATCAGTACCGGCAAGACAAGGTTGTCATCTACAAATGCTCGCGCCCGGTGGGGCCATCTCCAACTCCAACAGACGATCGGCACTTGATTCCGGCCTGCTGCTCTTCTGGGACTCCTCCAACAAGTGGTCCAGTGCCCAGCCTCATCACCTCGTCCACCGCAGACTAGCTCAGCAGTTGCTGCTTCTATCCTTGATTCCAACCTTATGATCACCCATATCACTGCGTTGTTCAGCTGATGCTGGCACCAGGGTTCCACAACCGCCCGGATCATGGAACAAAGTAATACCAGCATGGCTGTGATCGTCCTCATTGGCGGTTGTTCTAGGCGAGTTGCCATGGACACCACCAGGGTCGCATTCGCAAGGGCAGAGCTGCAAGCTTAATTCGTACCCCATCCAGTCATCGCTGATCAGAGTTTGGGTTTACGATCGCGTGCCCGAGCAAGTGCGAATAAAAGGTCCGTAGGCCGCAAGATCGGCAGCTGTGCGAGACATTCCCCTCCAACTTCAGACCCCCCATACTGGCTGGCTTCAAGTGGCCCCTATTATAAGGTGGTCCGACGCCTGCCTATCCAATCCGCAGCCTGCTCTCTCCCGTGAGGCCGGTCGCAAGCAACGTGGCGATGGCGCCCACAAGTGTCAAGAGCGTGGCCTTTGCTTTGCAAGGGCTCCTGACTTTGTGCTCCGCTGGCCCGGTCCATCAACAGAGATCGGACGTGCCGGATGGTTTCTATGTACCAGCATACTATCCGGCCCCGTACGGCGGCTGGGTAGATAGCTGGGCAGAGAGCTACGACAAGGCCAAGGCACTCGTTGACCAAATGACCCTGGCGGAGAAGACGAACATCACCGCCGGCAGTGGCATCTTCATGGGTAAGATCGTCCCTCTTCTTATTTAATCCAGTAGCAACTCCGTGACCCTCTGCTAACCCATGAGATGAGGTATTAGGGTGAGTTTTGGGCCTTGAATGAAATGGCAGAGACGTGCAGCTAAACGTTACGGAAAGGCGCTGCAATGGAAACACGGGATCCGCACTCCGAGTAGGCTTCCCGCAGCTCTGCCTCAACGACGCTGCCAACGGCGTACGGCAGGCCGACAATGTCACCGTGTTCCCGGACGGCATCACTGTCGGCGCGACCTTCGACAAGAAGCTCATGTATGAGCGTGGAGTGGCCATTGGTGAGGAAAGCCGTGGGAAAGGCGTCCACATTTGGCTTGGCCCAACCGTCGGGCCCCTGGGACGCAAGCCAAAGGGCGGCCGAAACTGGGAGGGTTTCGGAGCAGACCCGGTGCTTCAAGGAGTGGGCGCGCGGGAAACTATTCGTGGCGTACAGGAGCAGGGCGTCACCGCGACCGTCAAACACTTGATCGGGAACGAACAAGAAATGTACCGCATGTTTAATCCGTTTCAACAAGGATACAGTGCCAACATCGGTGAGTTCCAAAACCGACACTCTGGAAGAAGGGATGTTCTCTAATCTAGTCCAAGACGACAGGACGCTTCACGAAATATATCTCTTGCCGTTCGCATTCGCGGTCCACGCTGGCGTCGGCGCCGTTATGACAGCCTATAATGCGGTACGTAAAAGAGTCGCATGCAATATGACCATTACTTATGGCGCTGGCTCTTCCAGGTGAATGGCTCCGCTTGCAGTCAACATCCGTACCTCATCAACGGCATTCTCAAAGACGAGCTCGGCTTCCAGGGCCTGGTCATGTCAGACTGGCTTGCGCACATGTCCGGCGTGGACTCTGCCCTCGCAGGTCTGGATTTGGATATGCCAGGCGATGTGCAGATCCCTCTCTTTGGCGGCTCATTCTGGATGTACGAACTCACACGCGCGGCCCTCAACGGCACTGTTCCTATGGAACGCATAAACGACATGGCGACCCGCGTGGTAGCGACTTGGTACCAGATGGGACAGGACAAGGACTTCCCCGAGACGAACTTTGATACGAACAGCAACAAGGCTGTGGGACCTTTGTATCCTGCGGCCTGGCCTCTTTCTCCCACGGGGGTTGTCAACGAGTTTGTCCAGGTCCAGGACCATCACCATTTGATCGCTCGGCAAATCGCGCAGGAGGCCATCACTCTCCTCAAGAACAAGGATGACCTCCTCCCGCTTTCCACGTCGCAGCCGCTGAAGGTGTTCGGCACAGCTGCGAAGACCAATCCGGATGGTCCCAATGCTTGCCCTGACCGGAACTGCAACAAGGGCACTCTCGGTCAGGGATGGGGCTCGGGTACAGTCGACTACATGTACCTGGACGACCCCATCAGCGCACTCGAGGACAGGGCAGATGACGTGAAGTTCTATAACACTGACAAGTTCCCCGAGGTCGATAAACCGACGGAGGATGACGTGGCCATCGTCTTCATCACATCTGACGCCGGTGAGAACACGTATACAGTCGAGGGGAACCACGGTGATCGCGACGCGAGCAGGCTCTTTGCATGGCACAATGGCGATAATCTTGTCAAAGCTGCTGCGGAGAAGTACAGCAACGTCGTGGTCGTTGCGCAGACAGTCGGTCAGCTTGTCATGGAGGAGTGGATCAATCTTCCATCTGTCAAATCCGTGCTCATCGCCCACATGCCGGGTCAAGAGGCGGGTCAGTCACTGACGAATATCCTCTTTGGAGACGCTTCCCCGTGTGGCCATCTGCCCTATTCCATCACCTACCGCGAGGAGGATATGCCTCCCAGTGTGACGGAGCTCATCGACAAGGCGTTACTTAACCAACCACAGGATACCTTTTCCGAAGGACTCTATATCGATTACCGGTATCTGAACCATCAGGGAATCAAGCCTCGCTATGCCTTCGGCCATGGACTGAGCTACACGACATTCTCTTACACGAACGCCACCATCACCAAGGTCACGGAGCTCGACACCCTACCTCCTCCGAGGCCCGAGAAGGGGCCGACACTGGACTACTCGCAGCCCATCCCCAAACCGAGCGAGGGAGTTGCCCCCAAGGGATTCTTCCGCATCCCGCGCTACATCTACTCCTGGCTCAGCGAGAAGGAAGCCAACGCCGCCGCAAAGGACGCAGCCAACGAGTATGGCGCCTACCCAGACGGCTACACCACGGAGCAGAAGCCCGGCCCGCGCGCCGGCGGCGGCCAGGGCGGGAACCCCGCCCTCTGGGACGTGGCCTACAAACTCTCCGTGACCGTGACAAATGAGGGGTCCAGGAACTACTCGGGCAAAGCCTCGGTGCAGGCATACCTGCAGTATCCGGAGGGCATCCCTTACGACACGCCGCCGATCCAGCTCCGCGACTTTGAGAAGACGGGTGAGCTCGCGCCGGGAGAGAGTGAGACAGTCGAGCTGCGCCTTACGAGGAGAGATGTCAGCGTGTGGGATGTTGAGCTACAGGACTGGGTGGTGCCCGAGGTGGATGGCGGGTACAAGGTCTGGCTGGGGGCCGCGAGCGATGATCTGAACCTTGTGTGCCACGTGGATGGGTTGGAGTGCGAAAATAATGTTGAAGGTCCTGTTTAAGGGCCGTACGTCGTAGGTTGTTTCCGGATGAAGTTATGAATTTTATTTCCTGCCGCTTCGGCATGTGTGATCTAAACAAAGGAGCTCCCCGTCCGTTGTGTATGTTTAGTACAGTAGTCGTACACACATCTTCCTCGGCCACAGTTCCACGCCATCTTGTGCCCGATAAAAACTCTGCAGGCCCAACGCCTATATTCCCTCCATATATCGTACACCCCAATACAGACCCATGCGTCTCCTTACTGCGCAATCTCCCTCCTCCCCTTCATCCTCCTCCTCAGAAGAATCTTCCTCCCCGTCCTACTCCTCTTGCGCACAAGGAACCCCGACCGACGCTTCTGCACCATGCGCGTCGCCCCGTTCATGGTGTTCCGCGGACCGCACCGGATGGCCTGCAGCGCCGGGTGGCGAGTGATGGCGGCCGTGGGGACCAGGTCAGCGCCTGCGCCGGCGGAGGGGGTGAAGGATGTCGGGAGGCGCGTGGTGATGGCGCTGGGGAGGACTGTTGGGCGGTGCGGCGAGAGGGTTGTGAATGTCCTGCTGTGTGGGGGAAGGGGTGTGTCAGTTCCATTGTGTCTTTTTGCATGGATGGTGTTGTTCTGGCAGCGTGGAGGGGAGACGGACCTGGATTTGGTGGCGGCGCCGGCTGGGCGTACCGCGAGGCGGGTGAATGAACGGGTGAGTGCGTTCATGGTGGTTTCTGGATTGGACTCCCGGCGGTCGATTGGGGTGCTTTGTCGCGGACGGGCGGATTGGGATGGTGCGTGATGGAGGTTGCGAGTTTGGGTTGGATGGAGGGAAGTGGGAGAAATCTTGATCAGTCAGCGGAGTGGGTGGGTACCTACCTACGAGTATACTTAACGCTAGGTAGTACCGTACCTCGCCAGGTACTACTAGGTGCTGAGAATGGCTGGCTACCCTGTACCTTGCATCAGGGAGTGCATTTGGTCAGGTACTATACTTACGACTCTGTGCTGTGGAGATGCAGAACTAATAATTTTTATTTGTTTGAGTGAGTGAATCCTTGAGGACGAAGAGAGATACCAATTGGTGGTATCAACGTAATTTTACTGGTGTCCATTGTAGTTCCGGCGAGAGGTCAGAGACAATCCCGTACATGCACAGCTAGAAGCTCCTGCAGGATATCCGGTAGCGGATGAGGAGACATTCATGGATTGGGAGTCGGCCGTTTGGGCTCTGACCCCTCCACAGCAGCAACTGCTTATGAATCCATTGCAGTCTATAAGTACTTCAGTTCTTCCCTCAGACTCCCGTACGGAATCTGAATCCAGCTCGACAGCGTCTGATCCCACCACGGCTGCCTCTGCAGATCAGCCAGATCCATAACCATCTTGACCTCGCCAAAGTAATTCACGCCGCCCTCCTGCCTGAACCCCAGCCCCGTGAAGAGCGACCTGCTCGCCTGGTTCCCCTCCTTGATCTTGACCATCAGCCGCTTCAGTGCCGCACCGCTGGGCCCCCCACCCTCGGGCCTGTTCATCACGTACTCCTCCAGTATGAAGCCCAGCTGCACCTGCACGTACACCAGCATTGCGCACACGGCCGCCCGGCCCATGCCCTCGCCGCGACTGTCCTCGTCGGCGATCATGATGTCGACCTCGCCCGTCAGCCAGTCCTCACGCCCGGCCCCCTTCCCATGCGTCTTGTCGTCGTCGCCGTCGTCGCCGTCGTCATCCTCCCCGTCGTAGGGGTGCAGGAAGAAGTTGACGTCGCCGACCATCTTGTCCATGGCGTCAAAGGTGTTCATGCGGAGGAAGTTGACCTCGTAGTGCCCGCCGAGGGACCGGTCGATGGGCTTGCAGACGATAAAAGTGAGCTTGTCGCGGGCGCGGCGCCATTCTGCTTGATTGCGGTACTCGGCCTCGAGGGTCAGGGCCTCCGAGGCGGTGGCTTGGCGGATTTCCTGGCCTCCCCGTCAGCCCTCCTCTCTTGTTCTCAAATTTGGCGTCGAGCGCGGACAAGATGGAGCATGTGTGTACATACAGGGTCTTGCATCCAGCCATGGTATTTGGCGACGTGGTGGCTCTCGTAGGGGACGAGGAGCACTTTGGGCGCCGATATGGCTGCGGGGCGCGGGGCGCGGAGCCATGCGTGAGCTGGAGGCGAGATATGAAGGGGGGAAGGGTAATTGTGCTTACCAGTTTTGCTGTTGAGTTTCATTTCTGCTGGCGGTGTCTCGCCGTCGTGAGTGAGTTGATGAATGGGTGAAATGAGTGAGTGAGTGGGGGGTAGGTGTAGGATATCGTTAAGAGGACAAAAACGACGGAGGGGCACTGATCTGCTGCCGAAGTTTAGTTGTGAAGGAAGCACTGCTTGGCAAAACCCCACAGATATGGAATGGGGGTGTATTTAATAGGGAAGATACTTAGGATTCCACTTGTTTCACGTAGCTAATATTTCGAATTCCTTTATGTAGTGATGATGGCGTCTGCTGAAAATACTATCTAGTAGTATTAAGGATAAGACAACCCCTCGTAGGAATGTCTAGGGAGGATGGCATATTAGTACCTACGAAAGCACCCCGTACAGTCCGTCTCCATTGGACTTTGGCTGCTTCAATTCATCTTTTTGGTACTGGTCTATTGTATACAAATGTGTCGCTCGTAAGTAGTTGATACATGGTCTTACATCTACCAGTCCAACAACATGGTCATCATACACTCATCCACCACCCTCATATCTACTACTCGTATCGTACACCGTCAAAACTACCGACGTCCCTCCTCACCTTCTCCTGACCGCGGAACTCTCGAGGCCTGGCTCTCTTTAGACTCCCGCTCCTCCACGAGCTCACGCACAGCATCCGCGCCCATCCGTTCCTCCATCTCAATGTAGTGCGCCACCCGCGTCGGTTGATGGCCCCCGATCTTGCGGTTGGCCACGACACCCCCCAACTCCTCCTTAATCTGCTCATCGGTGAGCTCCGCGGTCGCGACGGGAGGGAAGATGGCCTCCCAGGACTGAATCCTCTTCGGCAGCGCGGCTCGGTCCTCGCGCGTCAGGCCGTAGCCCGTGTCGGCGCCGTACTTGGCCCACTCGAGCGTCCGGCGTTCCGGGAGCACCTTGATCTCGTCGAGGAGGCGCGTGGCCTTGGACGGGATGATGGGCTGGAGGAGGATGCTGGCGATGCGGACCGCCTCGGCGCAGTTGAAGATGACCCAGTTTCGCGCGATCGGGGTCCCGGCGATGTGCATTTCTTTGGAAAGTTTCCAGGGCGCTGTGTCGGTCACGTATCGATTGGTCTGTTCCAGTTAGTCTTTTTTTTTTTTTTTTTTTTTTTTCTTTTCACAGGCTCTGGTGGACGATCGGGATACCTACCGCGCTGAGAAGGGAGTAGATGTGACCCAGGGCTGCCGACACCTCGTTCTCATCCATGGCCTTCTCGACCTCCTGGGGAATAGATCGAAGGCGCTCCTCTAACGCCGAGTAATGAGTCGCGCAATCTGTCGGGTTATCCAGCTGCTTATTCGTCTCGAACTCTCCACGGGCAAAGGAGTCGACGGCTTCTCCCGTCGACCAGGACGTCTGCCCCTGGGGACGGAAAATTCGGTAGTACAGGTTGCCGAGGTTCGCCTGGAGATCCTTCGTATAGGTCACGTAGATTGAGTCGTTGGAGTAGTCTGAATCCTTGTGGAGCGAGCCGTGCCGCATGAGAAAGTATCGCAGCCCGTCCGTCCCCCAGCGCTGGACCGCAAAGGTTGGGTTTACCACGTTGCCCACCGACTTGGACATCTTGCGGTTCGACATCTTCCAGTGGTTATGGCAGAGGATCTTCTTGGGCAGTGGGAGGCCGAGGCCGAGAAGCATCGCCGGCCAGTAGACCGCATGGAAGCGAATGATATCCTTGCCAACAACGTGCACGTCAGCCGGCCAGAGACCCATCTTCTCCCCGCTTCTGTCCCAGTCTGGATGCCACTCGCTCCCGTACCCGGCAACGGTGAGGTAGTTGACGAGGGCGTCAACCCAGACGTAGATGGTATGCTTCGCGTCATCGGGGTCGCGAATCCCCCACTGTAATCGTTTGTAGGGGCGCGTCACGGATAGATCCTCCAGGTTGTTCTCGACCCAGTTCTGCACCTCCGTCATCTTCGACTCCGGCTGGATCCAGCCGGGATTGTCTTTGTAGAACTGGAGCAGTTTGTCCTTGTACTTGGTCAGGGGGAAGAACCACGTCTCCTCCTCGATCCACTCGACCTTGCTGTTCGTCTCCGTGCACACCATTACCTTGACACCCGTCTGCGGGTCGATGAAGGGCGCGACCATCTTCTCCGGGTAGAAGCACTCGTCGTCCACGCTGTACCAGCCGGCGTGGGTGCCCTTGTACAGTCCTAGCGATCCCGGCAGGCTTTGCTTGAGCTGCGTCCAGAACTTCTCCACCGCGCTCTTGTGCTCCTCCTGCGTCGTCCGGATGAATGCGTCTTGGGAGATCTGGCCCTCGCCCGTCAGTGCCAGGAACTTGGCAGCGTTCGTGTCGCACAGCTCCAGCGGCGTGACCTCCTGTTTGTAAGCCGCCTGTTGGATCTTCATGCCGTGCTCGTCTGTTCCGGTGCTGAGGAAAGCTTCCCTGCCCTTGACCTGTTGCCAGCGCTTCATGACGTCCGCGAGGATCATGGTGTACAGGTGACCGATGTGGGGCGCTAGAGATGCGGTTAGCTACACGGCGGCCAGGACATCGTCGCCAGTATCCACAGAGGGACCATACCGGCATTGACGTAGAATATCGGCGTGGTGATATAGAACGGCTTCTCCTTGGTATCTGCGGTGCTCTCGGAGGTGCTGCTGGAGCAGCGGCACTGGGAAGCAGGCCATGAGGGGTGCGTTCTTGACCTCCCTAGGCTGCGTGGTGATGTTATGAAGCGACCACTACGCAGTCCCCGAAGGGATCGCAGTCCCGTGGGGATCATAGCTGCGTGCGGACCGAGCAGTCGCCGTGTCCGGGTGTAGGTTTAGCATCGAAGTTGTTGATGGTTGTCGCGCAACCCAGAGAAGTCCGGCATCTGATAACGTACAGTGTGGATTGTAGACTTGGATAACAGTACGGGTGATAAACTTACAACTGCAACACCAAAAGCTAAACATTTCCCATCCACAAACACGCCGCGCATGAGTACTGATATTTTATCATGACCCTTCCCGACGCTGAGACAGAGGTCAAGACCTCGAGTGAAGGTACGTCAGGATCATCCGCCATACTTTGCCGCCTGCCACCGCGCCCCCCGCGAACGTCGCTGACATGTGACTACCTAGCTGCCGAGAACTTCGTCACCCGCTACTACGAAGCGCTCAGCCGTCGCACCGCTCTCCTCCCCTTCTACGTCAACTCGACCACTCGCTACTCCATCAAGGCCGACATCACCATCAACGGGGCACGATTGGAGACACCCGCCGACTACTACAACCTCCTCGTGGAGCAGGGCCAGGGAGTCTACTACGAGGCCGAGTCGATCGACACGCACGTCGTGAACCCGTCGTTCCGGTACGATGCGCCCGACAACATCCCCAACATGGACAGGATGGAGAAGAAAGGCGAGCTGATGAGCATCGTGGTGACCGTCATGGGCAAGGTCCAGTACGGCAAGGGGAGGGAGGCGCCGCGCAAGATGTTCAACGAGACGTTCGTGCTGGTTCCCAACTGGGAGGCGATGCAGAGGAACCCGCCGCGGGGGATCAAGCAGTGGCTCATCATGTCCCAGAACTTCCGGGCGCTGTGAGTGCCAACCCCGGAAGACTTTACGATCGGTGAACCGCAGTTACCAAACCCTGCGGGCAACAACATGAATAAACTACCTTCACCACCCCCGGAGGGCGACGAGGTGCATAGCCGGCTCTTGTCGCCGGGACCGGTAACGCCAGGGCATCAGCATACTCGCTCGCTTTCACCTGGGCAACCAGCCCGGGAGAGCGACGAGTTGGATAGAATCATACGGACGTCGAGACCTGCAACGCCAGAGCTCCAGCTCCAGGCATCCGGGAAACCTGCAACACCGCAAACACCTAAACCGTCACGCACTATACTACGGCAATTCTTGGAGGGGTAAGATCTGATTGTCGATTCAGAACATGATTCTTTCTAAGAGTTTCAAGTCGATATCTCAAAGCGCCACGGAATGGTTGTGGACACAGGAGTTTGACACCGATGATGATCTCAAGGAAGAGAGATCGCCCAGCCGGCTGTGAGGGTGTGGACAAGGCCGCAAGGGATGTTGGCGTTTGGGGGGAGGGCGAGGTAATAGAATTCTCCTCGCATAGAATATCGACTTAAATCCTCGTTAAAAAAATGTGCCCTCCATTTACGTGGCTTTCTGTCATGTTTCTATCGCGCGTGGTATTGTCCGCGACCAACCTGAAGTCCATGCCCCACCGGGACAATACTATATTACCTACAGTCAGTACCCGTACCTGTGCGAATATGGTGTTGGCGGGGCAGAAGGCAGACCAGAACCTCCCTGCATCTGCGCCGAGCTCCAACCTGAGCTCCCACCCCGCCATTTCATCAAAACCCCCAAGCATCGGGCCCGGATCATGCCAGCCAAGCCCAAAGGCAGCTCCAAGGCAGCTGCCAGCACGGACCCCAAAAGTACACCCTCGTCCCCTTTACCTCCCGTCATCCTTGGCTTCCTCACCGCTGACCCGAGTCCTGCAGCCCCGGAACCAACCCCCAAGACCATCGCCGAGCGGTCGACCCAGCGCTTCTACCAGACGAACCCCCTCGAGAAGCGCCGCGAAGACGTCGGCCTCCAGGGTCTCACACCCGCCGAGCGCAAGACATACACCTACGCCGGCCTCATCCTCCCCGTGTCCCAGGACAAGGTCCCGCTGTCGAACAAGGCCGAGCGCGAGTACTGGAAGTCTGTCAACAAGGAGGCGCTTCCCATCCGGCGCCTGAGGAAGGATTACACCTGGGGGAAGGACCGTAGCGGGAGGGATCTGGATACGTACAAGATTGGCGAATTTGAGCAGCGCAGTCTGAAACAGGCTCGGTTGACGGCTTTGGATATTCTCCACCGCCGATTTCTGGCTAACAGGGACGTGGCACGGCGAGAAGGCAAGGAGATTTTCTCGGACGTTGTCGAGGAGGAGAAGTCTCGACGGAAAGCCATGGCAGATCTGAGGAGAGAGCTGTACGGCGACCAGACCGGGTCGCTGGCCAATGACCCTGTGTGGGACGATGTGATTCCCATTCCACAGAACGAGCCCGACGGTGCTCTGGCCCAGATCGCCTACCCAGACGACTACGCTGAGGGTACGTGAAAAATCATGGGAGGCCCTTCCGCCCGCTGTCTGCAGGCTCTAACCTCGGCCAGCTGTGTCGTATCTCCGCGCCGTCATGGCCGCCGAGGAGTACTCGCCGCGGTGCCTCCGCCTCACCGAACATGTCATCTCGATGAACCCAGCTCACTACACTGTCTGGCTATACCGCTTCAAGATCGTCACCCACCTCGGCCTCCCCATACCCGATGAGATCCAGTGGCTCAACCAGGTAGCCCTGGACAACCTCAAGAACTACCAGATCTGGCACCACCGGCAGCTCATCATGGACCACTACCACCCCACCGTCGCCGAACAGGGTCCCGACGCGGTTAAGCGCCTTGCCAAGTCCGAGACCGACTTCATCAGCCAGATTCTGCAGGAGGACACCAAGAACTACCACGTGTGGTCCTACCGGCAGTATCTGGTCAGCAAGCTGGGGCTGTGGACGGTCGGCGAGCTCGGCGCGACGCAGAACATGATTGAGGATGACGTCCGCAACAACTCGGCCTGGTCCCACCGCTTCTACCTCGTATTCTCGGACCCGGCGCACTCGACCCCCGACTCCGTGCCGACCGCCCACGATCCCAAGGTGCCCGACAGCATCATCGACCGTGAACTCCGCTACGCGAGGGACAAGATCCTCCTGGCGCCGCAGAACCAATCCCCATGGAACTACCTCCGCGGGGTTCTCGCCAAGGGGGGCCGCGGGTGCGACAGCGAGGCTGAGTTTGCCGAACAGTTCATCACTGGGCTGGGCGAGGAGGCAGAAGACGTGAGAAGCTCGCATGCGCTGGACTTTCTGGCGGAAGCATACCTGCTCAGGGGGGATAGGGAGAGGGCGAAGCTGTGCTTGCGGAGATTGGCGGAGAAGTGGGACCCGGTGCGAGAGGGCTACTGGAACTATCGTGCCAAAGAGCTCGACAAGGCGTAAAGAAGGACCTGAGTTTTTGTTTGATAGGTTATGCCGGGGGTCGTTGAACACATTCTTGTTATCAAATGCATTTGCGTTTCCTATCAGATAAAGAAACAAGATTAATGGTGCTGTTCCGGGAGAGTGTATAAAAAAGGAAAGGATTCACATATGCAATCCATGACCAGCAAAATTGCACACGGTCGGCGGCAACGGGCACTCGCTTTGGTGGGTTCAACAGGGGGCCTGACGGTAGAGGAGTGAGGTTACCACGGCTGCTTTTGGGCTTCTCTCTGGCATTTGGCATTCAGCGGGCATTGTGGAAACGGACGGGGACGGTTTCCGTCAGAGGGGAACACACTAATAACCAAGCATATCGCAGGCATGCAAAAGCTCATTTATAACCCGTGCCTGTCCGAGTCTCATTCTACGAGTGCGTCGGAGGTATGCCAGAGGAGCATCTCAGGGGTAATCTTGTACCGACTTCACTTGAACTGGTGAACTGGCCATGGATACTGAGTAAAGATCAAAAAGCAGTATATGTTGAAAACCGTAAGGTATTAATAAACATCTATAGGAAACCCATTTCTAGACCCCGTTCTTTTTTTCTTCCCAAGCGCTACATCCGTCCTCACATTATGCGGGTTTCAATTCGTACATGCCTGCCTCTCTCTCCATCGTCGTCCCTTTTTCTTGGCCCTAATCTGGCCAACTACCCGCCTACCGACTCTCGACGCGCCAGAACTTCCACCCCTCCCTCTCGCCGCCGTGCCCATGCACACCAACCAGCTTCTCCACACCCTCGGTGCCCTCCGCGTTGAGGAAGCTCTCCAGATCGATCTCCATACCGCCCTCCTCGTCCTCGTCGCTGCCATTCTTAAGCACGGCGGGCCAGAGGACGCCGACGCCGTCGCCACCTAGCGTCGTGCGGAACTGGCGGTACCCCTCCTCGGCGAGCTGCTCCTCGAGGTGCTCCATCTTTTCGGGGGCCACGTCCGGGCGCAGGAGGGTGATGGAGCAGCCCCCCCCGCCGGCGCCGGTGAGCTTCGTCCAGCCGATGCCCTCATGGTCGACGAGCTCGCGGACGCGCTCGAGGCGCGGGTGCGATACGCCGAGGGACACGAGGAGGCCGTGGTTGATGGTCATGAGCTCGCCGACGCGGCGGAGTGACTCCTCGTCCTCGGCGTCAAAGTCGTCGTCCTCGAGGACGTCGGCGGCGGACTCGGTGACGCGGTCGACGGCGTCGAGGATGGTGCCCACGAGCTTGGGGTGCGTGTCGCGCAGACGGCCGACCTTGGCGACCTCGTGGGCGGTGGATTTCGCCTGCTTGGTGTCGACGAGGAGGAGGGGCAGCTCGGGGAAGTCCCAGAGGGGTCGCACGGTGGGGGGCTTGGAGTAGTCTTTGCGCTGGAAGACGACGGCCTTGCCCTGCGTGGCGACGGTGTTGTCGATGCCGGAGGGGTTTCCGTGGATGCACATCTCGGAGACGAAGGCCCAGCGGTTGATGCGCTCGATCTGCAGGCGGGCTTCCTCCGGTGGCTGGTCCGGGTGCGGGCCGGACAGGGTGCGCAGCTGGATGAGAATAGCGGCGGCGAGACAGACGGATATAGAGGCGCTGCTACCGAGACCCGCCGCGATGGGGATAGTGGAGCGCAGTGTGTAGACGCAGCCGGCGAAGGAGGGGCCCGCGAGGGAGCAGAAGAGGTAGAGGAAGGCGGAGACGGAGTGGCGGTGGATCTTGCGGATCTCCTCGGGGCGGTCGGGGGAGACGGCGTTGACGTGCGGCTGCAGGGCGGCGACGAGCTCCGGGTCGAGCTCGGTGACGAGGGAGTAGTAGTTCTTCTTGCGTGAGGGGTGACGGAAGGCTTCCCAGGGCAGCTCGTCGATGTCCCATGTGTGGACGAGGTCGACGTCGGGGAAGCGCAGGGAGATGGTGCGCTTGGATTTGGAGAGGGTGGTTACGTGCATGTAGGATCGGAGTGATATCGCGGCGGCAATGGCAGCCTGTGAACGCGGAGAGACGATGCGCGTTAGCCAAAGGGTCTTGCACTGTGAGGGGAAGGTGAGGAAGATAGAGTGAGGGGAGGGGGTCCCAGTTGATTGTACCTTGCCGTGGACGACTGCATGTTCTCCCCAGACGATCACCTTTCCCGGCGCAGAGACCATGAAGGCCGGCGCCATGGGGCTCGAGTGCTTGCGCTGTGCCTTGAGATGGTGGGCGAGTGGCCCGTCGCCATTGTAGCGAGGGACACCGTTGGTGGGAGGTGTCATGTCGATCTGAGCGCCCATCAAGTGCAGAGTTGGGAGCGCGGTGCTGCTTCTTGCGGCGTGATGTGTTGTTTCGTGCCTTCTATCGTAGACACCGTCGCCGTCGTCGTCGGAGTCACCTTCGAGTCGTCAATGGGGGTTGAACAGTTAGAGGTGGGGGGATGTCGTCGCGGTGTCGGTTTTCTGCCAAGGCGCAGCAGACAGGTTCGTTCAGGGGGGGGGAGAGGAGACTGATCGGGTGTGTTGGCTTGTTCAGAGCGGGTCGAGAAGCGAACAATTGTGCGAGTCCGGGCGTAGGACAGAAAATACGCGAGAAACGAATGAGTCCAAGAGGCGCAGGAGCAGGAATTGGTAACGAATCGTGTATGTCCCTCGACAGGTCGTACGATGTTGCGTCGGAGGGAGGCTGTGAAGCAATTCCTAGCTCTGGCGATCTTGCCAAATTGGTCACTCCGAGCGCAGGTGGATTGGGCCCGCGGGATCTGGGCCTACGGGCTGCTCGTCTGGGGGTTCCGTACTTAGTAGGTAAGGTAGTAAGCAGTAAGGTACCTACAGTACATAAGTATCCGTGAGGTACTACTAGTACGGAATTACAAGGTGACGTCGTCGAAAGAAAAAAAAAATGCGCCGAGTTGAGAGTGGCTAGTGGTTACACGATGGCTCCTTCCTCCTGGTGAGATTCCCCTTTTGAGTGAGGTGGTCGGTGTATTGTTTTCGTCCGCCAGATTTGTTAATACCAGGTAGCTCAATTCAGGCAGCGGCAGGGCGCATCTACTGTATTCATCATTATAAAAAGGCGGCAGCCAATTGGCGGATCGTGGAGGAAATCAGTTCATGTCAAATCAGGGGTGGAGCATCCCTTCACCCACATCACGTAATTATCAATTCACAAGTGCGGCCCAGGACACGCCGTCGAGATTGAAGCATCAATCCAGGGTCGTGCCATGCGACTCGGTAGCAGCCGATGGCACCCTGTGATAATACTATAACCAGTTGAAGCCTGGGTAGGGTGACCCGGTTGGTCGCATAAGCGGATTGCCTCGAGTCTCCTTCATCAGATACTACCGCCGGCCTTCCCTGAGCCACGACACAACCACGCCACCATCACCCGCCCAAACGTGCCATCGACTCTCGACTCCCGTGGTTGGTCTGATTCTCCGCAGGCGCGGCTGGAACGGACCAACGTAAATCCAACGCGCGTCATGTGGCCGACGTCGATGGGGAAAGGACCGAACCAGTGGAAGATTTAGGTAAGCTTGCGACGTCACCGCCGCCAATCTTGGCCAGGTCTGGATGGAACCCCAACTCTCCGCAATGACATCCCGCGGTGAACTGGTGATGGAATGCGCGGCTGGCTGTTGGTGTGGTCCGCGCGTACCCCGCAAGATGGGGAAGGCCGCCATCGATGGGATGGTGTCGAGGCTCTTCCTTTGGAGGGTGCTTCCCAGATGGCCATGTGAGGCGCAGCGCCAGCTATCGGAACTTTCTACTTATTATTGTCCCCAAGTAGACTCCCACTCGCACTCAGCATGCGACCCTTGTGGTCTATCAATTCGTCCGTTTGCATAACCCTCGAACTCGCCCACCCCATGAGAGGAGTACTTGAGCGGACCGTTCGCAGATCAGGCGCCTTCCCCCCCCTTTCTCCCCCCCAACCCCCGGCACGTAACCCATGAGCTGCCTGGATCAAGAGTATCACGGCCCTGCCTCCGTTCCAACCTTGCAACGATAACCAACGTACGTGGGCGATTGAATGCCTGCTGGTCGATAATTGTCCTCTGGGGACATGTCGTTGCTGTACTTGTTTGACCTGTCGGCTTCCCAAATATCCCCAACCACGCATTGTTCCATCAATCTACCACCATGACCGTCACCGAGTTTGCCCTCATCAAGCTGCAGGCCGATTACGATGAGCTCGAGTTATACGAGCTCGCCATGCAGCTTCTTGAGGTCCAGGATGCCTGGGTCCGGAGCCACCTGCCTCATCTTCTCAGCGACGACACGAAGCGGAACCTGAGCAACCTTTACGTCACGAAATCCGACCCGCCGCACCTACTCATCACCGCGCAGTGGGACTCGCCCAAAGCCCACCAGAAATGGATTGAGAGCGAGGAGAATAAGACGGGCCTTGCGAGGCTGCAACGGTTCTTTGCTCCCGGCGACGACCCGCTCGTCCTCTTCCACATGACCCCCGCGGGTAGGGGGAAGAGGCACCCGCCGTCCTTTGTGGGCCACCCTTGCTTCAACGTCACCCGATTATTCGTCCCGGTCGAGGAGAAGGAGGCAGCGCAGGCTAAGTATCGAAAGTTGGAGGATACGCTGAGGGATCTCAAGGTGGAGGAGAAGATCTGGGCCGGGTGGAGGATCGAAAAGTCGAGGGATGACGAGGAGGAGCTCGTCATCTTCACATCCCACACGACGTGTCCCCTGCAGGAAGCCGTGGCCAAGATGGGACAGTCGCTGAGAAAAGAGTCGTACTCCTTCCACCACATAGGTTAGGAGTACACGCCCGGAGCAGGATACCCAGAGTCCAACGAACAATGTACAGATTCTCCATGTTAGTTTGTAGTCACAGGAGCCCGGGTGTTTTGGTTTCGGTCTGGCGCGGGGAGCGCCTTCTTGATTTCGGTTCGTTTCTTTTTATTTTTGGAAACTCTATCCGAACATGGCTTTTCAGCACATGAAATGCAAGGTATCCCGAGACGCCTCAGTTCGTGCACAAAAGATCCCTACCAGCACTTTTGTCTCCCGCTTTCCCGCCACTCATCGTCGTAAACCGCGCTTAGTTCTTCTTGGGCACCTCCGAGATTTGCAGGGCTGTGGAAAGGCAGGTCAGTAACTATGTTCCTATCGTTCGCGCGAGAGGGGGGGGTCTTACTGGGAGGCAGGCTCTGCTTGAGCTTCTCGGCCTTGTCGGAGTCCTTGAGCACCAGGGTGTAAAGGTGCTTCTGGCAGCGGACCTTGAACTTGACGTTGCCGACCTTCTTGTTCTTCTTGATCCGCGCGGCTGCAGGATGACAGTCAGTTTCCGTTTCTCGCTCTTTCAGTCCCCCGGGTATCCTCGAAAACACGTCGTCCCTCGAAACGGCGCGGTCTTCCTATGCGGGCATGTCTCGCGGGTTCGACGGTGTCAAAAACGTACAGGAGGCGTCCTTCCGACGGCAGATCTCGATGAACTACACCAGGAAAAAGAATTAGCTTGTGTCCGTGAAACTCCAATGCAACTGATACGCAGAGGACGATGGAATTACCTTCTTGATATCAGCGACCTCCTGAGGCATTTTGGCGGTTGTTCAATGGGGATGAACTTTGAACGGGGTTTGTCTGAGAGGCGGGCGGTTTGCGGATTTCGTTTCGAGGGTGATTTTGAGTGCAATTTTGATGAATTTCATCTTGTGTGCTGCATGTTGCGGGGCCTGGAGCATGGACCCGCTTTTGGGATTGTGGCTTATAGATTGTGGCGTCACTGGATCAAGCCACATCTGGTTGTCTGAGGTGATGTGGCGAACCATAAGTGTTGATCCCCCAAGGCGTCACTTGGATGCCTTAAAAGACCGGGCTTGTTGACAGCTTTCAGCAACTTCCAGGGTACCTGAACCGAAACGCATCATCTCGACGGCTGTTCTGTTATATTACGGTTGTCTCTCTATTCTAAACGTGTACTACACTTCCAACTTTTGCCCTTCTCGCCTATATTCACCTCTTCCCCAGCCCAGCCGTCTCATCAAGCGCCGCAGTCGGAAATCGATTTCATCATGCCTACTCGACTTGATAATGTGCTAAAGTCCAAGGTATGTGTGCAAAGAACAATCGGTACCGTCCTCCTCCAAATCTCATTGTTAACTCTTGAATAGAACATGGTCCTAGGTAAGACGGGCCACCTGATCTGTTCAGCATCGACTTTCAACTGACACGCCGAAGCCTTTGGAGGTGCCGTCGCGGCTGCGGCTGCCTGGTCCATCTGGGGCAGCGATATATTCCCCCGAGAGCCAGATCCCACGGGCAACCCAGAGGACTGGACATTGGAGGAAATGAGACGCTGGCTGTCCGCTGTAAGTTGAACCTCAAGCTGGATATGAGAGAATGTCGGTCCGCTGATGGCTTTGGGCAGAGGAACTTGTATTCCAACCCAGATGACACAAGGGAGCAGCTTTTGGCCCGGATACAGGCCAATATGAGGATTCCACGCCAGTGATGGGCATTCTTCCGGTGAAATATCTGGTGAAATGGTATTTTCCTTCTCGGCACATCGCATCTGGCCAACGATCGCCGCTCGTTGCTCAAATAGTCGGAAACCCACCCCCCGGCACCGCGGCGCCAGGGTAGAGATGCACCAAGTGTAGCCTGCGGTTCCATGCAGCTTTACGGACACGGATCAGCTATTCTGGAATGGATTTACTAGTAAACAGGACATACGGCGCTCATGAAGCGATGGTGCCGGCCTCTAGCACAAGACACTGGTCTACACGAGTCCACGACCACCACCGCAGTCCAGAATGTGCGGGAAGCGGCGATGCCCTTTGGTCCCTCACGCGTCATTGGTACGAAAATACATTTTCCAAGGGGCATAAGACATACCTCGAAATCTAGTCTCGAGTCACCATAGATACCTCAAACTCACGTACAGGCACAGTCCTCATCCTACTTAGTGCAGCGATTATCAGCGGAGGATTCGCAACAGAGTAGGAATAACTCATCATTGATGGCTGTAGGCCATATGGACAGTAGCAGCCTCCAACCAGCATTTTGTGCGTTAGTTTTATACCAGACCCTGCTGGAAAGAAGCTATTGTTATGTGAATCAATTCTAGTACTCACTATCCCATCAAACTGTTGAGAGTGACAATACAGGACTTGCATGGCGCCCTCCAGCCCCATGACAGCGCATTCAGCGGAACGTACCACGCAATAAGTGACAAAAATACCGGTACACCACGGTTTCACCCAAGCAGGAACGAGCTGCAGAGAAGGTAGAGCATAGATTAAGACTATCAGTACAAGTTAAGGTATATTATTCAGGTATTATTACTAAAGAAGAAAACATCCTCTCTGTGCATTATACAGTAGGTAGCATACCTTATCGTAGCTACTCGTTTGAAATACATGTCAGTTCGTCCCTTCAGGAAAGCATAAGCTAGGATGGTTACTTATTTCTGTCCACCTTTTCTTGGGGACTTCCTTCGCGGGATGCACGTCCCGTCCCCC
This sequence comes from Hapsidospora chrysogenum ATCC 11550, assembly GCA_000769265.1. Lineage (NCBI taxonomy): Eukaryota > Fungi > Ascomycota > Sordariomycetes > Hypocreales > Bionectriaceae > Hapsidospora > Hapsidospora chrysogena. The sequence goes on from JPKY01000119.1 coordinate 28,929, forward strand.
CAAATCTGGAGGCTGGTCTGTCTGCCCCAGTCAACCTTGGCGCCCCCAACGCTATGCGCCTGTGACGGAACAAGCCTCCTCATCGTTCAACCCTGTCCTCTTCTAACTTTCCCCGACACGCACACACACATACACACACACACACTTCCATCCGCACATTGAACGGCGAAACAACAACCGCGTCTGCGCCTGCGATGGCCGTGTAGGACCATCCCAAAAGACCGAATCACCCTCGACCCAGCCCTGCCCGACCGCCCGTCCGACCTCATGCGACGCTACCGCGGAGATCCATCAATGGTCGCGACGTCATAAGCTCAGATCTAGCCCAACCCCCCTCCGCGCCCACCAACCGAACAGCACCAGGCACCATGGCATTCCTCGAGGATCCGCGACTGCGTCAGCGCTGGAATCAGATCACGCACGATGCAGAGACCGCCACCGAGAACGCCGCCGCCGGCATCTGGTCCTTCCAGCAGCACTACGTCAACCCCTGCTTGGGCTCCCTCGTCGCCTCGGTTGAGCACTGCACCGCCGCCTGTATCGGCGATGCGGAGGAGCGCAGGCGCCGGCGGCGAGAACGCGATCGTGGCCGGGAAGAGGCCAGCTTTGACTTCTACGACGACTGGTATGAGGAGGCGGAGAGCGGGGGCCTGCTCGGCGGCTGGGGAGGCGAGGATTGGGATCGCTTGCTTGCTGGCTCCGGGAGCCAGAGGAGGCATACAGGCGGCGAGTCGTCGGACCAGCCCCGGAGGAAGAGAGGCATGAGCTATGGCACCCGCGGCGGGAGGAGGAAACCTAGCGGCAACGACCCGACCATCATTCCCAGCACCCAGCCGATCGGATTCCTGAGCAAGCTGCCGTGGAAGATGGGGGGTACCCTGAGGTATAAACCTAGTGCGGCAAATCTCCAGGAGCACCCGGGCAAGCATGACAACGCAGAAGCAGAGCCCCTTCTCGGCTCCGACTCCTCGTCCGACATGGGAGAAGTCATCACGACCCGCAAACGCAGCGGTACCACCGGCTCAGGAGACACATCGGACTCTTACCGATCCAGGGGCGATCTGTTTCCCAGCGACGGCGAGGGAGAAGAGGATGCAGTTCCACTGGATGACGAAGTGACCTACGACATGGTGCGTAAGGACGACCGGAGCAGCGGCAAATCACGGAGTAGCAAAGGGAAGCGTCCAGCCCTCGGCGGATCAAGAACGGTATCGCGGACAACGATCGCGTCGAGTGGTTCTCGAGAATCTCTTGGTATACCGCGCACATACTCTGGGTCACTCCCGGCGACACCTGATATCGAGAATATCCCGCCTCTAGATGCCCTGCACCTGGAGGAAGAGAGTCTTCGGCGGGAGGAAGAGGAGAAGATCGCCAAGCAGAAGGAGGCTGCTACGCAACTGGCTACGGCCCGCGGGCTGAAAGCTGCCAGCCCTGAATTACCACCTACGTTGGAGCCCAAGCCGGATGTGGCAGACGATGAAGTATACGAACCACAGCCTGAACATGAACATGGACCGCGACTACAACCAGAAATTTCGGTACCTCTGGCGCCGGCGCAGGAGGGACAGAATCCCCCGGAGTCGGATCTACCACGACCTCGGTCTGAATCAGTAGGGGACGGCACATCAGCGTCTGTGGAGAGCGATGAATTTGTGCCTGCGAGGTTACCGCGTTTTGGGTAACACGACACCCTTTTTTTGCTTATTGTAATAAACAGGGCGCTGGTGGGCGCTTGAAGGCGCACTCTACGGCATTGTATTAGTTGGGGTTCATGTTCTCATTTTCTGGGCATACTCGTACATTGGCTTGCGAGAGCAGTGGTTGTCCACGGAATGATGGGGTTCCGCGTCAACGATTATGTACCAACCAGGCAGGTGGCCTTGATTCGCGCCATGAGGACGTGAGTATATAGAGAGAGAGACCTGCTTCAGTGCGGGCCATTCTCTGACGACGAGTCCCTCGCAGGAGATCCGGAGCAATTGATAAGAATCGGACGGCTCTTCGCACCACCTGTGTACTCGGGGTCACACAAGAGCCTGCTGGTGCATTTGCCTCGGTTCCTAGATTCTAGACGTGCCGCATTTGAGATTGGGCTTGACGATGCTCTCGTCATGTTGGGAATCAGTCGACGAGAGTCACCACCAACACATGCTGGTTGGTTTGGTTCCCCGACGAATTGGTGCCCCAAGTCGGGAAGTGCCTCGGTGACGACCCCCACAGTGGATTCCCCGCGCGCTTCTCCACACAACAGGTGGTCCGGCGGAGGCCCGGAGCACCCTCTATTGCCGAGCTGCCCGCGCATCTCGATAAAATAAAGTTGGCATCTCCCGTCACCCGTGGATTTCAGAGCCACTTCCCATACCTACTTAATCGACACGACGGGAGAAACTCGAGGTGACGGCGCCCTTCACAACTTGGACTCATCCGCCGATCCGCCGTACACAAACAGACAGGCAGACACAGACACGACAGACAACCTCCCACAATGGCGCCCTCCGGCCCCATCACCACGCCCCTGACGCAGCTGCTGGGCATCCAGCACCCCGTCGTGCTGGCCGGCATGGCCCGTACCTCGGGCGGTGCCCTCGCCGCCGCCGTCTCCAACGCCGGCGGCCTCGGCGTCATCGGCGGCTTCATGTACACCCCGGACCAGCTGCGCGAGATCATCGCCGAGATGAAGGCCCACTTCAAGAGGCCCGACCTGCCCTTCGGCGTCGACCTCGCCCTACCTCAGGTCGGCGGCAATGCCCGCAAGACGAACCACGACTACACCAACGGCAAACTCGACGAGCTTATCGACATTACCATCGAGAGCGGCGCCAGGCTGTTCGTCTCCGCCGTGGGTGTCCCGCCCAAGCACGTCATCGAGAAGCTGCACAAGAATGGCATCCTGGTCATGAACATGGTCGGGCACCCCAAGCACGCCGTCAAGGCCCTCGACATGGGCGTTGACATGGTCGCCGCGCAGGGCGGCGAGGGCGGCGGCCACACGGGCAACGTGGCGACCACGGTGCTCATCCCCGCGGTCGTGGACGTCGCGCAGCGGTACAAGCCCAAGATGCTCAACGGCCAGACGGCCATGGTCCTCGCCGCGGGCGGCATCTCCAACGGGCGGGGGCTGGCGGCGTCGCTGATGCAGGGTGCCGTGGGCGTGTGGGTGGGCACTCGGTTTGTGGCCTCGGTCGAGGCCGGCTGCAGCGAGGAGCACAAGCGCGAGGTGGTGAGCTGCGGTTTCGACGAGACGGACCGGACTCTCGTCCTCTCTGGCCGCCCGCTGCGGATGAAGCTCAATGATTACATCCGCGACTGGCACTCGAGGCCCGACCAGATCAAGGAGCTATGCGACAAGGGCATCGTGCCCATCGAGCATGACATTGATGCCGGTAACGACATTGACCCGCCGCATCTGATGGGCCAAGTTGCCGGTGCCATCCAGAAGATCCAGCCCGCGGGGGAGATCGTCCACGAGATGGTCGCCGAGGCTGCGGATATGCTGAAGCTGGGCGGGACGTACCTGAGTGACAGGAGCAGCAAGCTGTGAGGTGCGCTGGTGTGGTCTGAAGGGTATAATCTTTGTGTTTGTGTGTGTGTCTGTGCGTGTGTGCTTGCTTTACGGTGGTTGTTTACCCGCGGGGGAGCCTCACGGCTTTTGTTGTGTCAGATGTATATAATGTCGGCCCTGTATAACTTTGCAGAAGAAGACTGATATGAGCGAGGGTACGAGTACGAGGAGTAGTCTCACGGCTTTGCTTACTGGGAGCATGCCGAAGGCTCGGTCCATGATAGAAAGATAGAACAAGCAATTTCCCATATACGTACCATCATTCATGGGAACTTTTGGGAGTGCTTCGGGACGTCTTCCATGCCTCACCTTGCCGTGGGGCCTATTTTTCAGATTTGCCAGACGACTCGAATACGAATCTGTCACTCTCCCCGCCTCGTACCACCTGGCGGCAGGATCGGGAGCACCAGAACGGAGCCGGAGCAAAGTGGGCCCCCCAGCTCGGACCCACAATCCCGGAGTTGCCTGGCTCAGCCAGCAGCAGGTCAGCAGCCTCAATACGTGGCAAATGTTCCATGGGTTGCTTACTGACTTGGTGGCGCGAGCATCGCTCCATATTAATGCGAGAGGCAGTAACAATCAATACGCAGACAGGCAAGCATTTGGGCAGTTTTCCAATAACACTCACTTCTGCTCGGCTCCGACCGAATGCCTACCAACCCCCTCTTCCCCCCCTTCCCCCCCCGCATCTTCACTATTACCCGTACGACTAAGCCTGTAGTACTAGTACTAATTGCACTGCTCGATCTGTACATGGGTACCACCTGTACAGGCCACTGGAAATAGTAACAATGGCCCGTCGACATCATCCCGCGTCCCGTGTTGGTTCGTCCTTTTGTAAATACGGCCTGCCAAGCCTGTCCATTGGATGTGGGGTATCTAGCATGCTCGCTCCGTATCGCCCTACGACGCCCAAGGTGGACCGAGACATCGCCGACTAATACGAGAAAGCAAGGGTCCTAGGGCTGACACTTTCTCCCACTCCGAGCTGGGGCGCGCGCGGGGTTGTCAGTAGGCCGCGACGGATATGCGGCTGAAGATGAACATGACAACTTGTCGGGCGGAGCTCCGGCGGACTGTGTACCCACCCGTACGTCTGTCTATGTTGCCTTCTTACGGCCGATACACTCTCCCCTCCTGGGTTTCTCACTCGCATGATCGTCATAAATTCCGACAAATGAGTGTGATCGACAGTCGCTGAGGGCTATACGAGGGCGTGCTGCTGGAATGTGCTGGTCATGGTTGGGGGGGGGCTGACTTTGCTGGCAGCGAGCGTCGGTCCATCGGCAACAAGCTGTCTGTCGGTCGGGGATGGCGACGAGGGAAGCTATGCATGGTCAGCGGTTGGCCGACGGAGAAGGTTGCTTTGTATAAAGAGCACATCGTGGCTCTCCTCTGATGGCGATGATCAGACCCCAGCACACTCACACTCACACACAGACACACACACTCTCTCTCTATCTCTCTCTCCATTACCAAACAAGCAAGCACACCATCTCCAACTAGCACAACCCACCTTTAGCGAAAGTCGCAAAGATGAAGTTCTCCGTCACCGCCCTCCTCACCACACTCCTGGCCACCAGCGCCCTCGCCGCCCCAGCCCCCGAGCCGGCCACCGGCGTCAAGTCCATGGCCACGGCCGCCACCTGGACCATCGAGAACATGAAGCGCACGTGCAACAAGGCGGACACAAGCTGCGCGTGGTCCTTCACCATCAATGCCGGTGGCGCCAAGACGGCCTGCTCCTACAACGTCAAGAAGAGCGGCAAGACGCCCGCCAGCCGCTCGCCGAACAAGGGCACCGACTGCGGCGTGTACACTGTCACCAGCGGCTGGAGCGGCCAGTTTGGCGAGGGGAACGGGTTCACTACGCTGAGTGTCGTGAATAACCCCAAGAGGCTGATTGCTTGGCCTGCTTATACCGACAAGCAGCTCCAGAATGGCAAGGTTGTTAAGCCGAACCAGAGCTACCCTGTCCAGGCTCTTCCATGAGGGGGAGGACGGAGGACGGAGGAAGGGGCCCGATGCGGTGAAGATGGCGCAGGCGGGCAATTGAGCTATTTAGACCAGAGATAGCCTGTGGATGTTATATGACGATGGATAATACTTAAGTAGCGAGATTCTGAATTGAGTAGTACTTACACGACTTATACGAGTGTCTACGATGCTCCATGTTGGTGGAGCTTGCACTGTCCTTTACCACTCTTACCCTTAAGGACCACTTTTCTTATATATATCCTTTTTTTAAAAAAAGACAATATTCCGTCATTCTAGTGTCTTTTAAATATTGAAATATCACAGTTTTCCACCGTGAACATCTCCGATGTTGAAGGTCTTATTTAGTAGTCAAGGGAGGAGGGAGATCTCACGATTTGATGTGGGTCCTGCTGTGGGCGGGGGCCAAGGACATCCTGTCTATCGATAAGCCCGTCGCACGCCGAAGTGGAGTGGATGTGGATTTTTGGCAGAGCGCCTCGAACTTTTTTTTTTTTTTTTTTGGCCCAGCAAACCACCCAAGTTTGTCCGCCCATCTTCACCACGACCCAGCCTTTCTGCCCAGCAGCAGCCGCAGTTCCTCGATTCCGCCGCATCTGAACCTTTCTGCCACATTTCACCATGGGCTCGGCTTCTCTGAACAAGAAGCGCAAGCTTAAGGACGCCGAGAGCGTCCCAGAGGCCGTCGCCGCGACCAAGAAGTCAAAGAAGGCCAAGAGCCCCGCGCCGCCGGTCGATCCCCCGAGCGAAGACGAAGAGGAGGGCAGCGACGAGTCGATTGTTGGAAGGGGAACCGGTAGCGAAGAATCCGAGGATGAGGAGCACAATGGTGATGGCGAGTCGGGCGGCGGTGCTTCAGATTTGGAGGACCAGAAGCAGGAGGAGAATGGCGATGGACTCCCCGCCCAGGACAACGGACCGCTATTACCACCTACTACAGACTCCGACCGGTTTGAGGATCTGAACCTGTCAGAAAAGTCCATGAAGGCGATCAAGGAGATGGGATTCGAGAAGATGACCAATATTCAGCGAAGCGTGAGTTGGCGCCCCGCCCGGGAACCACATGGTGACGACGCCTTCGGATGGAAAAAGAAACTGACAGGAGGACATAGGCGATACCGCCGCTGCTCGCTGGAAAGGATGTGCTTGGTGCAGCCAAGACCGGTTCCGGAAAGACGCTGGCCTTCCTGATCCCCGTGGTGGAGATGCTCAGCTCGGTGCGGTTCAAGCCCCGCAACGGCACCGGCGCCATCGTCGTCTCGCCCACCCGCGAGCTGGCCCTACAGATCTTCGGCGTCGCCCGCGAACTCATGAAGCACCACTCCCAGACCTACGGCATCGTCATCGGTGGCGCCAACCGGAGGGCCGAGGCCGAGAAGCTGGCCAAGGGCGTCAACTTGCTCATCGCCACTCCCGGCCGCCTGCTGGATCACCTCATGAACACGCAGTTCGTCTTCAAGAACCTAAGGTCCCTGATCATTGATGAGGCCGATCGTATATTGGAGGTTGGTTTCGAGGATGAGATGCGCCAGATTGTCAAGATCTTGAAGCCCAAGGGCCAGGAGAATGACCGTCAGACCATGCTCTTCTCCGCCACGCAGACCACCAAAGTTGGTAAGGCTACCCTTTACCTGATGGTCACCCGACCGCAGCGCACATCAGCACACGGAACTGACCCATATTGAACAGAGGACCTCGCCCGAATCTCGCTGCGACCCGGCCCCCTCTACATCAACGTCGACCAGGAGCAGCAGTTCAGCACGGTGGAGGGTCTGGAGCAGGGCTACGTGCTGTGCGAGGCCGACAAGCGCTTCGTCCTCCTCTTCTCCTTCCTCAAGACGATGAAGGACAAGAAGAAGAAGGTGATTGTCTTCTTCAGCAGCTGCAACTCGGTCAAGTACTACGCCGAGCTGCTCAACTACATCGACCTGCCCGTGCTGGACCTGCACGGCAAGCAGAAGCAGCAGAAGCGGACGAATACCTTTTTCGAGTTCAGCAATGCGCCGCATGGTATCCTCATCTGCACTGACGTTGCTGCCCGTGGTCTCGATGTGAGTATTCCGAGCCCCTCTATTGTAATGTGCATGAATAGCCAGACTAAACGTGAACTACCCCTAGATTCCCGCTGTCGACTTTATTGTTCAGTTTGATCCCCCGGACAACGCCACAGACTACATCCACCGTGTGGGTCGGACAGCCAGAGCCAACGCCAAGGGCCGCAGCTTGATGTTCCTCCAGGTACGTGTACTACAGAAAAATACCCTACTCCTCCCCCCCGGTGATTCTGGATCCATTCACAGCAGCAACATCCACATGCTAATACACGACAGCCCAGCGAAGTCGGCTTCCTCACACACCTCAAGGCAGCGCGCGTCCCCGTCGTCGAATTCGAGTTCCCGGCCAAGAAGATCAAGCCGGTGCAGTCGCAGCTGGAGAAGCTCATCGGCCAGAACTACTTCCTGTCGCAGAGCGCCAAGGATGCCTTCAAGTCGTACTTACACGCGTACGCCAGCCACAGCCTGCGGTCCGTGTACGACGTCAACAAGCTGGACCTCACCAAGGTGGCCAAGAGCTTCGGGTTCACGACCCCGCCCCGGGTGGACATTCAGCTGGGGCAGAGCATGGGCAGGAATAAGGTGCAGGGTCGGAGGCCGTACGGGAGCCAGCCGCGGCAGGGTGGTGCCTCGAGGGGGAGGGGTGGACGTAGATGAGTTGTTGGTACTGTAGACGGTGGATGATGTAAGAGCGGCTCTATTATGAAATGGCGTTTTATGTCACTGGTTTAGGCTTGGAATCAAAAGAATGTGTTCAATTGGGACTGCCTGCGCAAGTATTGTGGACTGGACAGGTCAAGATTCTCATCATACTAGTATCCACCGTCTTATGAATCAGCATCGACCTTCAGCTTACACAGACAAGACGGACAAACAGGCGACCGTTATTAACGGCACATTGATGGTTGCTACAATACGCAAAGACCACTTCATCTTCACACATACATTGAAAGTGCCGAGTGACTGAGCCAGCCGTTGTGAGTACAGGGTAAGTAAGTCCTTGGCGGCCTTTGCAGGGGTCGGTCCGTCTTCATAAGAGCCAAGGCGCACAAGCCGCACCGCTTCGTCATCCCCCAACATCTCTCACTCAGTCACTCTTTTCATCAACAACCGCCCCATTCACCATGGCCCAAGTCTGAAACGATCGCTACTTCATCTTCTGTTTCCTCTGTCTGCATTGGCCTCCGTGGAGCTCTCAAGACCACTCAACTCACCACCCTGGGACTAGCATCCAACCATCCCCAGGAGCATCGTGGGAGCCTTAGCCGAAGTCTCTTTTGTTACAAACATCAACATGGACGCCCACAACGCCATCGTGGCCAAAGTGGCCGAGCGCGTCAAGCACTTCCACACAACCATGAAGCCCTTCCGCATCTACCACGGCTCCACCAACAGCACGCGGCCATCCCACCGCCGCGCCGACAACACCGTCGACACCAGCAAGCTCAACAAGGTGCTCTCCGTCGACACCGACAAGATGACCGCCACGGCAGAGCCCAACGTGCCCCTCGGGGACCTCGTCGCCGCCACCCTCAAGCGCGGCCTCCTGCCCCCCGTCGTCATGGAGTTCCCCACAATCACCGTCGGCGGCGGCTTCTCCGGTAGCTCTGGCGAGAGCAGCTCCTTCAGGCACGGCGCCTTCGAGGCCAACATTGAGAGCATCGAGATTGTCCTGCCTGACGGCACTGTCGAGCGTGCCTCGCGTACGGAGAAGCCTGATCTGCTGTGGGGCGCTGCCTCGGCGTTTGGCACCATTGGTGTCGTGACACTTGTCGAGGTCCGTCTGCGCCCGGCCAAGCCGTTCGTCGAGCTCCGGTACATCCACTGCAAGACCCCCGAGGACTACGTCGGCGTCATCCACGCCGAGTCCGCCAAAGAGGACGTCGAGTTCATCGACGGCATCGTCTACTCGCGCGACTCCACCATCATCTGCTCCGGGCGCTTCGCCGACACGGTGCCCTCGGGCAAGAAACCCGTCGGCTTCACCGCCCGCCGCGACCCCTGGTTTTACCTGCACGCGCAGGGGCGCGAGAAGAAGCTCCGGGGGCTGGGCAAGGCCGAGGACGAGCAGCTGACCGACTTCATCCCCGTCACCGACTACCTCTTCCGGTACAACCGTGCCGGATTCTGGACCGCGAGGTATGCTTTCAAGTACTTTCTCACGCCGTTCAACCGCGTCACCCGCGCTGCCCTCGATCGCTTCATGCACACCTCTGTCATGTACCACGCCATGCACAAGAGCGGCCTGCACGACTACTACGTCATCCAGGATGTCGGCGTGCCGTACTCCAAGGCGCCGGACTTCCACCGCTGGCTGGACGATACGTACAAGCTCTACCCGATCTGGCTGTGCCCTCTGCGCATCCGTCGCGATGCGCCGGATTCTGGCCACGGCCTGCACGCCGAGTTCGCAGACCCGGCTACCGAGGAGACACTCCTCAACTACGGCGTGTGGGGTCCCGTGCCCGGCGACAGGAAGGAGATCGTCCGCATGAACCGCCTCCTCGAGCACAAGGTCCGCGAGTGCGGCGGCAAGAAGTGGCTCTACAGCCACGCGTACTACACCGAGGAGGAATTCTGGGCGCACTACGACCGCCCCGCCTACGACGCCGTGCGCGAGCGCTACGGCGCGGGTCACCTGCCCAGCGTGTTCGACAAGACCCGCGTGGACTGGGAGGCGGAGGACGCTGCGCTCAAGGCCCGCCCGGTCAAGTCGAGGCTGTGGAAGATTTGGCCGTTGGCTGGACTGTATGGCGTGTATCATGCGTGGACGGGGGCTGATTACTTGCTGCAGAAGCAGAAGGGCGAGGCGGCGAAGGGTGACAAGGCCTAGAGGCAGGGGAGACTCAAAAGAAGGGGTAAGAGTGCTGTTTGTATAGATGAGATTTTCTTGTTTTTTTCTGCTTAATTTGTTTCATGTCTTTTTAGGATACCTCAGACTACATTCAACCCAGCCAAAAGAAGATCAGAACCGATCTTAGACAGTAGCATAACACCTAATATAATACAACCCTGACCGCACAAAGTCAGGTACCCCAGCTACTGGTACTCATACGTCGCTTTTGGGCACAGGCTCACCACTGCCTAATATGCGCGGCATCAATGCAAATGCAGAGCCATAAAATGATATATTCCATATAACGCCCCAGGCCCGAACAAAGAGGAAGGAAAAGACGGCGTTTTACCATTTTTTTCTTTTTTTTTCTTCAACACTAACCACGGGATCTACTCGCCGCGGAAGCCGCCCATGTTGGCCTTGCGCCCGCTCAACTGGTCCACGCCAGTGTCCCTGCCCTCGACCTTGCCCTCGACCTTGCGCAGGCCCTCCTGGCCCTTCTCCTTGAGCTCCTGGGCGCGCTCCTTGGCCGTGTCGACGGCCTCCTTGCCCTTGTCCTTGGTCTTGGGTCCGCCGCCGGACATGTATGCGTAGCCGGCGACAAGGACGAGGGCGACGCCGCCAACCGTGGCCCTGAGAAAGTTTTCAAGTTAGCTCAACAACAAGTCCACCCCAAGCTTGCCAGCCACTTCAAAATGGTATGGCGTTTCCCCAAGAGAGACGTACCAGTTGCGCTGGAGCACGTCGGAGGCCCCGTTGGGCTTCTTGGGCGGCGGCTCTTGTCCGTAAGGGCCGCCGAGATCACCGTCGGGAGGTGTGCCGCTCTGGGCCCGGACCTGGATGGAGCTCCGGAGCGGGGACACGGCGCCGACGAGAGGACGGCGGATCTGGGTGCGGAGCATGCCGGTCGCTCGGGGGATGGCCATGATTGTGCGGGGGGAGGTTGTGTCCTTGTTGAGTGCGATTGACGGTGCGGTGTTGGTGTGTCGTTTTTCTGAGACTGGAGTTGCCTTTACTGGATGGGATTATGGTGAGCCTTTTGGCTTATATGGGCATAGGGAATTTTGGGCCGTTGTATGTCTGCGGTGATCGATGGATGACGTTTAATGGTATGATGTCGTCATGACGATGCAGGTCGTGTCAGAGTGATGCTGCGGTTCGGTCGCGAGCGCACAGAACGGGCTCGACCAATCGACTGTTTCGGCATGTCCAGGAACGGACGAAAACCTCCAGGGACGTTAAGGTTGTGCCATTGATTTCAATTAGGATGACGATTTGGTGGGACTGGATGTTTGTCGGATTGTTCAGATTCTCCATACCAGTACGGATACAGATACAGCTCTGGCTGATCATCTCCAGCCCGCCCCAAGCATCGGCATCGAGAATCTCTACGGCGAATCTCCGAGGGGCCATTTCCGAGGTAAGGCTGCGGACTTGGAAAGTAGACACTATTACTGCCTATCCGTACAGAAAAGGGGTCATTCATGCTATACCATCACCATCGATTGTTGCTGCTTCATCATGACCATTTGAAATGCATGCAACCGATGACTGCCGAGGTGCTGAGATCGGTCACCATGGAACCCGCGAGCTGGAGCTGGGATTATGTGGCCGATTCCCTGCTGCAAGTCCCGACAGGTGGTGAATGTGAATGAAGATAGCTCCTGCCGCTCGGCGACGATAGATGGCTGGATCTCAGCTACGGTCGATGGACCTGCTGCAGATGCATCTTGTAAGAGAAGCGGCCGAGAGCATGCTGCCCTGACGAAGACGATGGCCAGGCAGCGCCCAAATACTCCATGTCAGGTATTTCCTCAGCAGCGGAGAGCAATGCCGCGACTATTATGCACCTGTTTCGATGGATGTGAAGCTGCACCAAGAGTACCTGACCGACCCCAAAGGCTGGCGTAATCGGTTGCTGTCGGTGGTGCGAGAATGACAAATATTGGCCGTAGATCTGATCAACCCAGACATTTATTGCGAGGAAATGAGGTTGGAACAAGCCGAAATGTCTCGACTCCTGTCCCAAGCAGCAATGGTTTCAATGTCGCCAGGGATAGGGCGCGAAGCGTCCAGGGCCGGGCGATGCGAGACACCCCGGGAAACGTCTGTACTCCGTACTGGTGGCACAGTAGAAGAATGGGCGGCGAGGCGAATGACCCGGGATTCGACGATGCCTGCCCGGTGGTGAGCAGAGAGTCGTCGGGAGTCTGCAATATTATCGCGGACCGGACCGACCAGGTCAGGTAGGCACTGTGGTTGTTGATGATGTGAACGAGGATGTTGCAGAAGGGCGGGCGGCATTGATAATATTGCGGCTGTCGGGCGGGTGTCGGTGCGTGGACGGCGACAGTTGGGGAAGGACCGCTGCAGGGTCCGGAGGCATGATGCGGGGCTTGGCGTCCCGAGTTCCGATCTACGACCATACATGTTACATCCAGACATACAAAAACGACAACGAACAATACAGGAACGGGGTGGCTGCTGTCGAGAAAGTGTACTACTAGTACTCGTACATAGTTTTACTAGCTTGCGGGTACGTTTGTACTTATTGAAATCATCCCCAGACCGGATAATTTAGCAGGTATAGGAAGCTTCGAAGGCCTAGGCCTACGTCATTTGAGGATCGACGGTCCCATGCCGTCACTCTTCCTAGCGTCGAGCACTATGAGGCGCGATTTTACATTTCTGTTCGTCTTTTTTTTTTCTCAGGATTAGAGAACAGCAGCGCTGGATAGATACGGCAGCCTGTGCCTGACGGACGACTAGCTGGCAAATCCCCTTCTTTGTGAGCCAGGAAAGGTCAAAAAGGGTGCAGCGAAGACCAGCGGCCACCAACCGGCTCGTCGGCTTCAAAAATCCTTAGGTTGGAAGAAGAGCTGTAGACATCACCACACGATAAATGGCTACTAGTGAATCTCATGGTGGTGTTGGTTACGGGGACATTTTGAGAACTATGTAATGTACCCCAAATCTAATGCTATGGAAATACTACTAGCAGTGTAGTACCGTAAGATGCAAGCAATACCGTGTGGTGTCGATAAACCGGCCGGGCCTCGGGCCTGTGGCCTTCCCTCTCATCGGACCATCGGGGCGGGGAGGAAGGAGCAGTTGCCAGTTGTGCACTTTCCAAGGCCGTTGCTATCTTTTTTAAGTGGGTTCCAGTGGAGAAGAACCGCCCCAGTTGCTGACTGCCTCCAGTAACTTCTCGCTGGCCTTGCAGCTAGTACGTAACAATCCTGTGGTACGGGATCGCTCCTGCCCATCGCTGTCAACCTAGAATTTTGTGCTGCATGTTCGGGCGACCACTCACCTCAAGTCCCACCCACCTTCGACTTCTGGGCGGAGATTTTAGTTTTCCCCTTCTTCTGTTCTCCATTCTCAACATCGACATCAGCCCGCCCGCCGCACCGCCCTCGCCTGCCGCGCTGCCCTCGCCTTTGACGGCCGCAATCGCATCGGTCTCTCGACCCCGGGCACCCCGCGCCATCGCCTTCGACGTCCTTCCTGCCACTCCGTCTCCGTCTCCGCCCCCGTCGCCGTCGCCCTTCGTCCGCCCAGTCGACGCTCCTACCTGCCACCCCCGGTTAATTCCCCACCCAATTGCGCCATACCCCGAGTTATTGACGTGATCCGTCGTCCACCTCGCCCCGTCCCGATGGGCGGCTCGCCATGGATATGTCCTCCGCGTCCTCTTCTGCGCCCGGGCCAAGCGCCGCCGGCTCGACGTCCCTCCCGGCCGGCGTCAACAACGGCAATGCGAATGGCGTCGTGAGTCCAGGCACGGGCCCTCCCCAGGGTTCCGGACCCGGCACAGGCCTCGGCCCTGGGTCCGTCCCTGGGCCAGGCCTCGGCCTCAGCCTTGCCGACTCGGCGATGCCCCAACAACCCGGCTACGCTTCCCCAAACCGTCCACCCAAGAAGTCGTCCACAACCTGCACCACCTGTCGCGCTCGAAAGGTTCGCTGTAACGGCGTCCGACCCCTCTGCTCCAACTGCCAGCGCCTAGGGTTTCCATGCTCCTACGACGACGACGCTACCGATCCCGCCGCTGCTGCTGCCGCCTGGTCCGTTGCCCTCCCCCGTCGCCGTGTCAAGCAGGCTTGTCTGAGCTGCCACAGTCGGAAAGCAAGATGCTCCGGCCACATGCCCGCTTGCGATCGGTGCCGCTCCCAGGGCATCGAGTGTGTCTACCGCCCTACGAAACGGGCTAGGATCTCAAGCAAGGGTCTGAGCGGTGGCCGCAACAGCCCCCAGAGCCACGACGAAGACCATCGGGATGATGGGCACGGCGATAGTGACGGCTTTGGGGATGGTACAGGTCCTACGACGCCCAATTTTACCAACGACATGTATGATCCCTTCTTTTGTTCTTTGCTGCTCTTTGCCAGCCATGGCCCTCATGCTAACCTCCGAGGTAGGCCCAGCCCGGACGAATCCTTTGACGCCTTAGTAGGGCGGACCTTTGAGAAATTCTTCCGCCATGTCCACCATATTCCCATGTACTCCTTTTTGCACCGCGCATCTCTCATGGAGCAGTACCACGCGGGCAAGGTCGAGAGGCCCTTGCTGCTGGCCCTCGTTGGGATTACATCGTGTCTGACCGACATGGGCCCTGGCATGCGCGCCTACGGCGGCCGTTGCATCGATGAGGCCGAGTCTCTCATCTTGTCGGACTACTCACGCCCCTCTACCATAAAAGTACAGGCCCTCGTCTTTATGATCAAGCACCGCTTGCTCTCCAACCGTTTCCCAAGCGCCTTTATGCTCATCGGCATCGCCTCCCGTTTCGCCGCCGCTCTACGGCTCAACTACGAATCCCCCAACATCTGCTTCCTTGCCCAGGAGTCGCGCCGGAGACTCATGTGGTCTATCTACTGTATCGATTCCGGCATCTCTGGCGGCCACCGGGACTTCTCTCTATGGAGGGCTGACAGAATATTTGTTGGATTGCCCTGCAACGAGCGCAACTTTGAATTCGATCTTCCCCAGGAGACAGAGAAGCTCATCCCCGAGCCCAATCAACCCCAGTCAGTGCAGGCCGAAGACGTCGGCAGCTTAGCCCTGCACATTCGCATCCAGTACATCCGCCACAAGATTAGCGAGTTTACCAAGGACGCACTCGTCAGCCGCACCGTGCACCCTGGTGACCTCCAGACCCGAGTACTCTCATTACACCGAGAGCTCGAGGACTTTGCCGCTCACCTCCCCGCATCCTTCCAGTTCTCCGAAAACTCTTTACGACTGCGAGCCTACTCTCCCCGTATATGCGTCTTCGTCATGATCCACGTCTGGTGGCACCAGTGCCACTGCGACCTCTACCGCCTCGGTCTCATTGGTCTCCGCGAAGCCCTGCCGAGAAGCGCGCTGGAAAAGTTCGACGAGAGCTTCATCGAGCACTGCCAGCGCCAATGCGTCGACCACGCCATGGCCATGGCCAGCATCTTTGCCTCCATGCAGAAGCTCAACGCCAAGCCCGTGGCTGACCTCGACCTCGCCATCTGCGCCTACCAATGCGCCCGTATGCTCAAGTACGCCTACCATGCCAACTCGGGCAAGCTCAACCTTTCTCCGGAGTCGGTCATGGAGCAATTCAAGGTCTGTCTGCAGGCCATCAAGGAATGCTGCGTGGGTATCGCCGCGGCCGGCATCCGGAGCGACCTGGAGAAGCTCATCGGCCACGGGCTGGGGCCCAGGGTGACGCCGTCGCACATGACACCTCCACCCGAAAATAATAACAACCACACTGCCAACACCAACAACAACAACAACAACAACAACAACAACAACGGCCAGAGCAACAACCGCAACAGGGACTCGGGAGGCTTCGGCAACAAAATGCCGCGCCAACCCATGTTCAAGGACATTGACATGTCGGAGGACACAGCCATGACCTCGACCCCCAACTCGGCCACCACCATGGCCTCAGATATGTTTCCCTCAGCACCCGCAGCCCAGATGACGATCCCACCGGCAATGATATCCACGTCTGCCGAACCCTGGGACCCTCCGAGCGCCGCCTCTGCACGGGATGCCCAGGATGTCATGCCCGATGTACAACAGCACGGCGACATTGCGCCCGGCAGTGGCGCCGCCCCGCCGCAGCGCGAACCCGACGCCGAAGGCAATGGCGGAGGGGACGCACCGTCGGAGCTCAACAATGCCTTCGAAGGCGCCATGGACGGCCTGGGCCTCGACAATGGTCTGGACTATGGCATGGGCATTGACATGAATATGTGGACCCCCGGCAACGGGGAGTGGTCTGCCGGTAACGAATTTATGAGCGGATCTAGTGTTGGCGTATAGACTTTGTTGGCTGTCCTTTAATATCCCACATCCCCAAGTTTTTTCCTTCTTCTTTCTTCTATTGCTTGTTCCGCCGGCCGGTCTTTTTTCTTTCTTTCCTTGCATATTTCTTGTCTGGATATATCGCAGTGTCAAAAGGGGGAAAATATCATGGGACTTTGATTCGAGAAACAGAGGGGGAGCATGACGACGGCCGTTATGAAACTTTGCAAGGCGACGAGTACGGGCGTGTGCTTTCTCCTACGTATTGACGATACCCGCGGATGGTTTTGATGACGGTTGCTTTTTTTCCTTCTTCTTTCTTCGCATCTTCACACACCAATTAGACGGAATTTAGGGAGGTCACATGGACCCTGCCAACTGTACCTACTTACGCATAAGCCATGTATGTAGCATATAAACCGTGGTCAGTTCATATTTCTTTATACCAGAGGGTTGAGAGCAAATCTGAAAAAAAGAACGACCCGAATATCGCCGCCATGTACTCCTGGCAAATATAGCAATGTCCACCATAATCCGAAACCAACTCGCCAAATATTTCCCAGCATCTCCTGCCTGAAGAATCACGCCCCGCGTGTCGTATAAGAGCAAGTCTAGACTTGCCCAGTATTGGCGTGAATATCCCACCATGTCTAGACTTTAACGCGGAATAGATACCGCAGCTTGACCTGGGCGACATCGTAGCAGATGTATTCGTTGTAGTACAGACTCATGCCCTGGTTACTCACTGACTCGTCCAACCCGCTTGTATCTGGCTGCCAAAGCTATTAGCTCAACGCGCCGTAAAAGAGAACAGGGGCAACAACAAAAAAAAAGAGGAAAAGAAAAATATGACCCGCTTCCAGACTCACCATTTTGATACCCTTGAGGCTCTCATGTACCGATCCGGCATCCACCCACTCCTTGGGACCCATATTGCCCATGCCCCAGGTACTGAACATGCCCTGCTTCTTGGCGTCCTCGCCGGCCGAGTAGCTAGCGTTGACTAGCTTTTGCATGGGATCGCCCAGCTCCGCCTCGCAGAGGAGCAGCAGCGCGTGTCCGCCGGAGATGTCCGAGCGACAGTACCCGGCCGACTTGGAAGACATGTCGGCGAGGTAGATGCCCTTGCCGAACATGTATCCAGACACGGGAGCCTCTGGCGGGGCGATGCGGAGGCCCTGGCTGAGGATACCGCCAAAGTTGGTGGCACGGGATCCGTGCCAAAGGAGGCGGCGGTCGGACTTGATACTGGCGTAGGGTGACTTCTCGAAGCGCTCGGCCTCGCCCTTGCGCTCAATGCGGAAGATGTTCTGAACGTTGTAGGACACGCGGTGGGTGGAGCCGCGAGTCTCGTTGAGGTACTTGGAGAGGCAAGTGAACTCGTTGCTACTGGGGTCGAGCGTTGTCATCTCCTCCATGCCGAGACCCTGGAATTGGCGGTCCAAGGGGTGGACGGTGTCTTTCGATTTCCGGTCAATCTTCATGATGTCGGCGGCGTCCTTCATGTCCGACAGGCTCTCCAAAAGGTCAACTTCCCTTTTGAGCAAACTGTCGTCAGATATGACGGGGGGCCGGTTCCGGCCAAATGCGTGGGGGATGAGAGAGTAGTACGTGTTTGACAGGTGCTCCATGGCCGCTCCAAAAGACATTTCCCACTTGCTGGAGGCCAGGTCGGGATCATCCATAAGTGCAGCGAGATCCTTCAGCTTCTGGTAACCGCGCGTGATGGTGGCCTTGCTCAACTTTCCCAGCGGCATCTTATTTGCGTCATAGTTAAGGGCGCTCATAGTTGCCTGGAAGTACTGCTGGTTGAAGATGAGACCCATAAGATCCTGGATGGGCTTCTCTAGCGTGCACTGGGGCGGTGTGTATCCGTCGTCTTCCCCCTTCTTGACATCTTGGGCATCATTGCCCTCATCCTCGTCATCATCCGAGTCGGCATTGTAGCTGCGTTCCACAAAAGCGTACTTGTTCGGCTTGGGGTCGTCACCACGGTTCGCCCAGGCCAGCCCAGACTTGTCTCTAAACTTCTTCTCGAAGTTCTTGATAGCATCAGGGAGGTTGCCGGTGCCGAGCATGGCGCTCTGGCCTGTCTCACCGACGCGGCCCCATCGCGTCCAGGTCTTGAAAATACCCGAGCTTGGGTCGTGGACAATCTACCCAAGGATCATCATGGTAAATACAAGTGAGTCAGAAGCGGTAGGAAGCGGAGTTTTACCTGAATACGATAGAATTTGTTGTTGTTCCTACCCGAGTTGGACTGGTTGAGGGAGGCGTCCCAGATCATGCCCGAGTCATCGACATATACCTGGGCAGTGGTCCACGGGCAGTACTCATCGAGAGGGATGACAGCGTCCTTCTTCTTCATGAACTGACCCTCGGCAACCAGCTTTTCCTCCTTTGTGATTTTGTCTTCGGCCACGCTCTCGGCTTTCGCTTTCGAGCCATTGGCCTTGGAAGCCTTGGTCGCTTTGGCCTTCTTGGAATCTGGCTCATCGTCACTGGCACCATTGGCAGCGGCAACGGGACGCTTCTTTCCGCTGCCATTGGTGGCCGGCTGTTGGGCTGTCCAAGAATACGAGGACTCGTCTGCCTTCTTGCCGTTGGCCTCGCAGGTAAGGATCCATTGGGGGCTGACCAGGTGCAGGCCCTTTGCCTTGCCAGCTGTGACCTTGGCAGAGTCGGCGTTGTAGTCGTCCTCGGTGCAAGCGACGTGAGTCGTGTCCTTGGAGACGGTCCTGGTGACGGTACCTCCGAGGTCACGCACGACCTTCTCCAACGAGCTCTGGTTGTGCCCAATGGCACCGAATTTGCCGCTCAGTGCTATGGCGCAGCCGTCGAGAGGTGGCGCTGCGTTTGTCGCCGGGGCAGCAACCGCTGCTGCTTGACGCCTTGTGGGCATCCTGGAAATGCGGGGGGTGTGGGGGGAAGTGTATGTCTCGGGAGAAGGACCAGGGGGGGGGGGGGGGGGGGGGGGATTGTGATGAATCGTCCCCTCCGCTCAGAACCTCGTCGGATAGGATTCCAGGGTCTCAATGTGGAAATACGCAGTAAAGGGATTGACGGATGATTCGCAGAAATATGAGGTGAACTGGCTCGCTCGGTGCTGAGCTTGGCGGAGGATAGGTGAGATGAATGCGGACAAACCCAACCGAGACCAGACGACTGATTAGTCAGTGCCTCCTGAATGCCAATGCGGGTCAATCAAGTTGTAAGGTTTGTGCTGAACAAATGTGGGAAAGTGATGCAGGCAGAGACGGCGTTAAGGACAAGAAGGATGCTAGAAATTTGGAAAAGACGGTTGTCGTTGGACGTCTTTTTATGATGATCCCGTGCAATGCGGCAGAGGGCAGCTGCCAGCAGGTACCAGCAGCAGGCACCAACGCGCGCCGACAGGGATCCTCGGGTCGCACCTTCTCGCGGCATCTCACCGCCATGACGCGAAAAGGTGCGCGAAATCACGTGCCACCTACATGTACCTACCTTACTGGTACTGTCCTACCGGTAGTACCTAGTGAGGTTCACGGGTCACCGCCCTCAGCGACTCCAGGCAGCAGCCCCGACTCCACTCTCAACTTCCCTTGTTCTCCCCACAGCTGCCTGCCTGCCTGGCAACCTTTGAGGGTAACTTGGGCTGCATCGGACGGCCGACCTTGGACGACGATATCGAACTTGCGCAAACATGCCAGTATACTAGTAGAGTCTTGGACCGCTATTGAGCTAACAACTGGGGTTGGGTGGGAAGGCAGGTGCTGCCTGCTCATACCGATGCATGTAGTGTGCACCTGCACCCGCACTTGCACCTGCAATTCCTCCACGCACCAGTTATCTATCCTTTTATAAAAACCATCCATCTTCCTATCGTTCAATATTGCACCGGCTCTTCCCTTTCCCTGGACACATCAACTTAGGACACTTCCAGGCCAGCCATTCATCATCATGGACGAGGTCGACATTCACCACCAGGATCCTCCGTCATGCCTCATCAAGCGCCTCCCCCTCGAGCTGCTGCTCCAGATCACCTCCTCGCTCCCGACGCGAGACCTTGGCCACATGCGCCTTACCTGTCGAGCTATCGAGAATATGCTGCTCAACACCTTTGCCGAAGAATTCTTTTCCCGCAAACAGTTCATGCTCAGCTTCTTCAGCCTCAACGCCCTCATCGACATCTCCAAGAGCCGAATGGGTCGCCGCATTCGCCGTCTCCAGTTTGGGACTGACGCGCTATACGAGGACGTCGTCATGGGCCGTTCTAACCTCACCGAATTGTATACCGCCCAATCCGAGTTTCTTCACACCGGAGTCCACCGCGACATGCTGGTCGAAGCACTCCGCCACTTGGAGAATCTTGAGGACGTCGTCATCCGCAGCTTCAATTCCTATGGTAGGACAAGAGACGGGCCACAGGCACCATGGAGGAGTTATGGTGCCACCACAGCGGAGAGAGAGACCGGCCGACCCGTGAGGATGGAGTACTACCGCCCCGGTGAGCTTCGGCCCATCATGTTCTCGCACTTGTTGTTCAATTCGCTCCTCGATGCTCTTGGGGCGGCAGGATCGCGACCTACCGGAATTGAAATAATGGGGAGGGGCGCGCCGCCCCTGGGTGACGGCGCCTTCGCACTGACTCCGGCCCTCCGGCCATCCGTCCCATCCATGCTCCATGGCCTGGAGAAGCTACATCTGCACGTCGAGATCCGTGCCCCAGGCCGCCCGGTTCCGGGCACGGGGGCGGATAAGGATAAAGCGCGGCATAGTAACATTCTACCCTGGTTCCTCACACACACACCCAATCTCAAGAATCTTCGCATCAACGGAAAGATTCAAGCTGGATATGAGCTCGAGGTCTTCCTCAAGTGGCTGGGCGAGCTAGTGTCGGACGCTGATTCCGGACCGGTACCTGAACGCGACCATGGATGGCCACCCCCTGTGGCCCTGCCCAAGCTGGAGGAGCTGAGTCTAGGTCACATGGTCACATGCTACACGGTTGCCCTCAGAGTCATCAGGAAGTTCGCCCCTACGCTGAAGAGGCTCGAACTGTGGAGGTTTACTCTCAGGTGGGTCGACGAAGAGCTACCCTCGGGCCTGGCTACAGACTCCTCTGGTACGGCACCCGTCTTGAGACCTTTCCTGTCCAGTCTCCTCGACATACCAGTTGACCTGCGCCACATCATGATGGGATACATAAAGGAGGAATGGCGCGTAGCAACCGAGCATCTCTGGCCGTGGCCTCAAGTTATTTCAGATGTTTCCTTGGGGAGGGGGCACCCGGATTGTGTCGCATACACCGGCTCTGATTGGAAGCCCTTTATACGAGAGTTACTCACGACGTTCAGGACCGCCCCGATAGTACAGTCGACCGATATGGGCGCTGCCAATGGCGGCTTTGCCGCGGGCTCGTTCGAAGAAGATTCGGAGATGGACTCGCTCGAAGAAGATTCGGAGATGGACTCGCTCGAAGAAGATTCGGAGATGGAATAACGGGACGGCGCGCATAGGGGACGTGTGTGCATATGCCTGGTAATGTGAATTGTGTGTGTATTTGAGCGTTTATTTGTGTGTGTGTGTGTGTGTGTGTGTGTGTATCAGTGAAAATGGCATTCGACACTGTAGCAACACAAGCATGTCCTGCAAGATTTCCTGAACCCTCTGCCATTATCTGACTTCTGGAACCACACTACTACTAATTAGTACCTGGGTTAGTACGGACTACTAATTACCAGTAGTAGTTAACTTGCTTATACAACATCAGTTCCACATATTGTACTCAATTCCCCTGCCATCCCCCCCCCCTCCCCCTGTATCCCTCCGTTTNCCCCCCCCACACACAATATACTCATCGATTCGCATGCCAACTTATAGTAGAAAGTGTCGTTCTCTATTTCGCGGCCATGTGAAGGAGGACAACTCGTTCGTACCTCGCTTTCCAGCAATCTTCTTAGATCGACCCAAGCCTTCTAGGCACCAACACTACACTCTCATGACGGCGGTCGAGATAAAGTCACGGCCTTATACTCCTGGAAGGACACACCATCACGGTACTAGGGACCGAATGACTATTCACCTCCGGCACTCAGCTTTGTGCTTCACAGAAAGTACTATTTCCCAAAATGTCCTGTATGTATTTCAGATGCTCGAGACAAAAGGCAGACCCAATGGTATATCCCACACGCGCTTGAATGTCCATGTCTATCGAAACCCATAAATAACCCTGTTAACTACTCAGTGTGCCCGTTTATGTCCCAAGGTCATAAAGAAATCCGTAGATCCAACCGAAAAAAAAAAGAACGCAATTCCAAGTCCGCCGTCTATACTTGAATCCAATGTAACCCGTAGGCNTTAAAAAAAAAAAAAAAAAAAAAAGAAAAGACAACAAGAATCAAGTCCGACCCATGAACTCGTTCTGTCGCAGGAAGCTTGTGGCCAGCTCGTCGCCTCCCTGCTCCGCTGCCTCCATCCAGTGGACGGCAACGCACATCAGGCCAGGGTCGTTTCTCACGTCACTCTCATTGCCTCCGCTCTCTCCTATGCTCGCTCCAACGGCGCCGCTGCCTCCCCTATTGCCAGTTCCCGAAGAACCCAAGGCAGCGGCCCCTAGTCCACTCGTGTTGGCTCGGCCCCGTTCGTTGCGTCCATACTTCTCCATGACGGTCTGCTTGAATACCTCTCGTGGTTTGGACAACGGCAGCGTGGTGCGTTCAACAGATTCCGGGTTGGACAGATAGAAGAGTGCAAGCTCCCGCTGGGCGGTCGGGTAGCCCTCCTTGGCTGTAATAGCCCACATCTTGCCAGCATCCTCGAGCTTGTAGGATGTCGACGGCGGCGGGGGAGTACCCGTCGCCGACTGGGTGTGTTCAGGCGACACCGCCGCGTCGTTCGACAACTTACGCGCATGCGTGTGCGCTGCAACGACCTCGTCTGCCATCTCCATCATAGTGCGACACACCTCCGACTTGAGCTTGAGCGCCGCTAACCCCGTGTTCCAGAAGGCCTTGCCCCGGTCAGGCTTGTCGAGAATGGTCGGGGAGACGAAAGATGCGATGAGCTGCAGATCTCGGAAAAGAGACTTTGGCCGGATCGATGGATCGCGGAACAATGTCTGCAGCTCCCTTGTGATGGCATCCGTGGTGCTGGATCCGGCCGAGATGATCGATCGTGTCTCAGCCCCTTGACGAGAAGAAGTGCCGAAGCCGTTGGCAGCGGAATATTGGAGTGCCTGGGACCGGCGTTCCCGAACATTGTCGATGGTACCTTCTAGGGGTGTTGGTCTGTGGTCGCCTCCGTGTTCCTCCGTCACGCTTGATCCAGCATCAGAGCGGTTCCATCTGGGTTTCCTGGAGCTATTCGAAAGGGAGGCCACAATCAAATTCTCCAGATCGTTCAACGCCTGTAGCTTTGCATGAGGGTTGGGGTGGACACTAAACATGCTGAGCAGACGCTGGTACGCCTTTCTAAAAGGAAAGTCGCAAGATTCGTCCTTCATCGTCCGCCCGCTCGACTCAGCGGTGGCAGCGGTGTTGGTGGGAGTAGCACTGCCGTCGGGCGTCTCGGAGACTCGCTCTGACCCTGCGTCGCCCGCGCCGCGCAAGTTCCCGAAGCTCTTCTTCTTCTCAATCACCCTGGGTCGTGTTGAGCTCCGGCTGGACTTTTCCTTCTCTTTCTCCTTCTTCTCCGATCTCCGCCTCGCACGCCGGTCCAGAGCATCCTTGCGGTCGATGCACTGCTGGCCAATCGTCTCGAACCAACCGTCGGTCTCTGATCCCTTGGAAAGAACCTGGCTGCCCAGGTCGGACAGCAACAGACTTGTGAGGGATTGCTTCAGTTCGTTGAGGAACCTGGTCTTCTCGTCATCGGCGCGATGCTGATAGACAGTCTCGTTGGATGACGCTGATGTTCCGGGTCTCCCCATGGAGACGCTCGAATTCGATGCGAGCGGCGCATGGTGAGGCGGACCAGAGAATGTCGTGGACAGGTTTGTCAGGCTCGTGGTAGGCGAGTAAGCTCGAGAGTTGGCCGAGCCAGGAGACATGGGCTGGAATGGTGTCCAGAAGGTGCCGGCCGAGTCGATTGCGTGGACTGGGGACGATCCACCTAAGTACTCGTGGCCATCCAGAATATCAGACAGAGGTGCACTGGCTCGTGGGACCCCATGTCTCGCGGCAGCGTCGAGAGACTGCTGGCTTGAGTTTTGCAAACCCAAGCTCCTCAGTTCGCGATTGAGGGGGCCCGCACGGCCTGACGAGGAAGGAAACCTGCGCTCGCTGTCGCTAACAATGCTTGCGGCATCGTCTCCTGCCCACGAGGAGGACAGGTCCCGTTCGCGCGCCCTGAGTTGATCGTAGACAACCTTGTCTCGCCTGTACAGTTCGCTGGACCACAGAACGGGGGCTTCCCGGACGGTCTCTCCAACCAATTTCGAGATGCACCGATCTATCTCGCAGCAAAATCGGTGCATCCGCTCCTCTCCCTGACAGAAGTTTTCGATCCCGTACTGGTGCAACCAGGCGGAGGTCATCTCAGCCTGGTCGTCGCTCAGCTTATTAGGCCCACCCTGGTCCTCCGAAGCGGCGAGCAGATCCATAATCTGCGACTCGGCGCGGTAAAGATAAGAAGAGCCGGTACCACGAGGCATGGTTGCCCGTGATCGCTGGAATGAGTTCAAGCGGCGGGGCATGCCCATTGTTCGAAGAGCCTGGCATATATCACGGCTGTGTGCGTACTCCTTTGAGTTACGCACATCTGTGACATACCACATCTTGTCGCGGATAGCCCTCACTCGCCTCATCATGTGATCAATCAGCCCCTCGTGCCTCTCTTGACTTTGCTTGAGCCAGATCAGCCATGCGTCATATTCCTCGATGGCCGCGGCCGAGCGGCGTATTGAATCCCTAGGTCCCCGAGAAAGAATGTTGATCAAGGCGGCAAATCCGTTTTGACGGAGGGAAGATGACTCGAGGGCGTTCAATTGCTTCAATGTCTTCCAGTACATGTGGGACGAGACAAAATCCGCCTGCGCCTTGGATTGGGATGACGCAGACTTGAGCATGGTGATTAGGACGGCCTCGGGGCCTTCGTCTTTGGCGCTGGGTCGCAGCCTCTGGCTATCATGCTTGGACTCGGATGTCGAGTCGGCGGAAGCCGTATTGATCTGCCTCCTGTAAGGGTTTCGGCTCGACATCGATTTCTCTGGGGTGATGATCTTGTTCTTAGACCTGTACTTCTTTAATCCCGAGGCGCGGTTGCTGAGCGTGGTCCCTCCTTCGGGTTCCAGATTGCGGGGGATTTCGTAGTCCTCCACGAGCTTGAGTATCGAATCTCGGAGCTGGTGGTAATCCTTGTCCAATTGAGGCCCGCTCGCAGGCTCATCATCGTCGGTGTCGCTGCTGGACGAGTTGTCCTCTTCGTCGACCTCATCATCTAAATCGTAAGTCATTTGCGATGACAGGGTCTTCCCGTCAGAGGAGATGAAAAGGACTGTCCAACGCTCCGCACAAGGGTGACAAGACCCTCGTGTAGCCTCATGCCCAAGTGTCTGCGTCATCTCATGAAGCGCAAGTCGAAGTCGGTATCCATCCTCCTCATATTTCCCTTGGAGCCTTAGAGCTTCCGGATCCAGCATAGGAGGCGAGTAACGTTGGGGGGTGGAAGCGGCAGGGTCGTCCAGGACACTCTCGCGGGAGGTCGTTGCGTCGCTCAGCACCGAGGAGGCACTGGTGCTGATGATGGATGCCGTCTCAAAGTTGTTCCTAGAGTTGCCCAAAGGGATTGGCTGGGATATGGCCGACATCCCAGAGACAGAACCGGGCCCAGACCTAAAGCTATTGGAGGCGGCGGACATGGGTCTCCTCTCCGGAAATAAGGCATTGACCAATGTTACAAGGTCAGCTGGGCTCATCACCAGGTACGGATGCACCTCCACTGTCTCTCGGAGGGACGTGACCGATCTCGCCGGTAAAAGCTTGGTCGTGGGAACTTTGGACCGAGAACCCTGGAACCTGGACAGAATGCTCTCCACGTGGCCTTTGATATTGGGAGGGACCTCCAGAGGGACGCAGGTGGCCGATGGCTTACCGCTCCACATGCTCGAGACGTACTCGTGCGCTTTCATGGCAACCTTTCTCAAGATCTTCTCCCGCGCGTAGGGAGTGATGTGATGCTCGACCAACATCCCATATGATTCCGGATGGATAATGACACCCAGGAGGAAAACAAAGAAAAGGCACCTCCAGACCAGCCAGCGTGAGGTGTTTTCCACGTACTTGTGGTCCAATTTGGCGAGCACCGCATTTCCAAGTTCCAGGAGACCTTCAGGGATGCCCGTGGCATCGTCGTCGTCCACAAGCTCAAAGAGGTCATTGACCGCCTTGTCGTAAAAGTCCTTTGCCGCGATTTCGTCCGAGTGCTTCCAGTCGGAGAGGTTGAATCTCGTGCCGTGCTGGTCTTCGGCTCGTTCGAGGAGAAATGCGCCGTCCTTCAGGATCTTCATCAGGTACCATTCCATATTGGCCTTGCCTGACCAGTCCCGCATAGTGGTCCAGATATTCAGCACAGAAATAAGGAAATGCTCGCCGGTAGACTTGGGCTCCGAAATCAGCCTGGCCAGCGCAGTCGCCCAGATCTCGGTCCGCCGCTGGTCCTCGGAGCTGTCAGGTCCCGCCGAGTTGGCGAAGCACGTATGGATGAGAATAGACAGGGGATCGTGACGCTGGAAAGACATGAGCCGCTCAATATCAACGTTGGTGCTATGCCGCGCGGACGCACTTGCGTGCGACCGTGCGGCCGACCGGCCGTGGAATGGAAGAACCGACTCCACAGGCTCCAAACCTTTATGAAAACTGAGAAATGAATTCAGCTCCGAGCTGGACAGGGCACATATCCTGGTGGCTAGATAGTCCGGGTTCGTCCGAAGCTGGGTAAGGAAATTAACGAAGGTCTCCCTGGCAGAGGCCGAGATATCCTGGAAGAAGGGTGTCATGGGTCGCAGGTGGCCAGGCCCAGCTGAAGCATTAGCTGGGGTATCCAAACTCTCCGAAGAGCCAAGGGCAAGGGACGAAAGAGATTCAAGGTCCTGCTCCATGGCGGCGTATCGGCGAAGCTCGTCGCAGCTTTTCCGGACATTATGGATGGCATTATACAGGGCGGCGAAGTTGTCCTTATCATCTCGACGAAAGTTGTCCACGAGGTTACGGTGGGCGATCTCACCACAGCGAGTTAGGCGAGCACTCAAGGACGTGGAAACCAGACTCCTCTGCAGGCGGGTACGGGTGCTGGCGCGCTTGCGCTCCTGGTATTTAGACAGTCGTACGATATGGGCAAGCTCCTCCAAAGTGGTGTTTTCGCCCTCGCGGGTTATGTGAGGGTTCGTGTATAGCGAGATGTCCTGCAAGAGAGGCTTCGGGTAGGTGAGAGCCGGTTTTTCACTCGGTGGGGGTGGTGTCACTGGCCGATCGATGGATTCGTGGCGAGAGTGACCTGGGCTCGGGGTCGAGAGCTGTGCCACAACGGGCCTCCGAGGGGAGCTCATGGCGGAAGTCTGCTGGTGGTGGTGGCGGCCTCTCCTGGTAGCATCCTCGTTCCAGCGCAAGGGTGGCGCTTGCGTCTGGTTGAGGTCGCGGGCTGGGCTTCTTGATCGGTGTCGCCTTTGGCGCGCCACGTCCCCATGATTTTCGGGCGACGGGTTGGGAGGTCTCGGCTCGGTTTGCACAACGGTGGGTGACACGGCTGGAATAGAAGGGACAAAAGGTCAGTATATGGGGTAGAATCAGGGTTGCGTGCAATAGAGGAACTCTAGGTGGCATGCGGGTTGGTGATCCAGATGTAGCCAGGAGCCCGGCACAACGTACGCTGGGAGGAACGAATGCGGACTGGCGAAGAGAGAGAGCGCTGCATGGAGATCATAGTGTGCCCATCGAGCAAGTCGACGTCGTGTCACGGTTGGGCAACTCCAGGCGCGGCTGGGCGATGTGGGAGCTACCAAAGAAGCTGAGGGACGCTACTCGAGACAGAGGTTGATTCGGCTAGCGAGCGATGAATAGGTTCGAAGAGATGAGAGTCTCGGGTCCGCTGGGGTATCGAAAAACGGTCAGCATTAGAAGGCGGACGTGGTAGCGGCAGGTTGGTGGAGGACGCCGGCACGAGGGCCAGTTCCGGTGGAGGGAGGAGCAGCTCCGGAGAAGAACCCGGGGGGGGGGTTAAAGGATCGGACTCGATGAACGGGCGGAGATGTCGCAACAAGACATGGGGAGGAAAGAACGAAAGTCAGGTCGAGAGAAGATGGGGGACTCGAGCAACTATCAAAGTACTAGGCGGGCCAAGATGGAGAGACCTGGAGGTGCATGAACGTGGTGGGGGATGAGTGGGCAGCAAAGCAAGGTAATGCCTGGTACATACTACTACTGTATGATAAGTAGTAGTAGTAAGGTACCCGTTGCTGTGGCCCAGGCGGTGGTGAGCAACTGCTGGCAAGCCGGTGGCGCTTGCCAGCGCTACGGATACAAGAGGTACAAGTACCCGTACCTGCCCCAACAGCTCCGGGCAAGCATGGGGAAGGCGTACAGGAAGGCGGCTGTGAAAGTCACGCGCTAGCCCAGATCGGGAGCCCGTGGTTGCCAGCCAGTGCTTGGTTGCCAGCTGGCGACCACCAACAAACCTGCGGACAATGTCCATCAAAAACGGTTGCACGTACCGTACCAGGTAATGTACCTGGCTCTTCGAGGTACCGTGTACATGTAACTCAACCCAGCTGCGTCTCCACGGCATCGAGGGATGCGAGATGCGTTGGCAAACCACAGCGTACGGTGCCTATCACCTACAGCTCACAGGCGATCCAGGAACCAAGGCAGCCGCCGACGTTCGATTCATTTGGATTCGGACGGGAGGCGGTTTGTTTGCATGTCGGAGTCCTGAAAAGGAAGAAGCCTGGGCTGAGCAGAGAGCCGTTCCGGTATCGCATCGCATCACCAAAATATACGATGGATGTGTTTCCTGGACAGATAGACAGGGCCCTTTTGCGTCCGTACAGGTATCCTTTGAAGTCGGAGATGGTATGTGCTACTACTACCGAAGTACGTTGATACTTTGCTCTCGCCAGCGTCGTCATCATCCGTCCCCATTTACCCCTACTATTAACTCGGTAGTAGGCACATGTAGTAATGTATCTATCAGATACGTGCAATCTCAGCTTCTACCTATCGAGTACTCATACTGACGTTTAATACTAGTAGTTCTCCAAAGTCCGCCGCCACGAGCATCAATGCCCTGGTACGCAAGCAAGCAAGCAAGCACGGGCCTCGCCACGCCGGGAAATATCCTTCGTGCTGTACCTGCTGCCTCCAGCGCAACCTGTCGCCGCTGCATCAGCACGACAATTATGGATGAGTTGGCATTGCAGGTTCTCTTGCATACATGTACATACGTACTTCTCGGGGTACATCCGTCCCTGTACTACTAGTAGTAGTACTGAGTATTCCTCGCCCACCACCACAACCAGCCATCAACCAGCCATCCATCCATCCCTTGCCGCCCATCCTTCCAGTGCCGGATCACCATGCAGACAGTTCAAACCCCCCTCCCTCACCATTGCCCAGCCAATCCACGCTCAACACGCCATGCATGCCAGCTCACGTTCTCACAGACGGCCAGACCCGTGCCCCCGTCCAATCCCGACCACCTTCCAGGCCAAATGCCAGTCCACTTCTGCTGCCCACGTCTGTGGCCGATTTAACCCCCCTTCCTCCGTTCTGGTCTTCGCTCGGTGGCGAGTCAGTGATAGGCTGCCATGGCCTCGCATCGACGCCCAAGGTAGTGTACAGTACACCGGCAATGGTCGCTCTCGACCTGTCGGTCGATGACTGACCTACACGTCTAGACCGGGAGTCTCTCGGACTGCCATTTCGAGCGCCCTGCAGCTTACGAGGCCGAGGCCGGCTGGCAAGCGCACGACGGCTCTCCAATTTATAAGGTATTAGTGCCCATATGGCCTCTTCGGCCCCGCTACTTCCTGCTCCAAAACTAGCTTCTTATACTACACTTCGCGGGCGGCAGTCCTGGTGGTCTACGCACGCTCAGGGCGTCTAGCAGAGGGATGATTTGATCTGACTGCTACTATGTACAACATCGTGTCTGTGTCGCGTGTGTCTGTGTCTCGTGTGTCTGTGTCTCGTGTGTCTGTGTCTCGTGTGTCTGTGTCTCGTGTCTTTGCCTCTGACAGAGATCCTGCCGGCTCCCTTTGGTTGACGTGGTTCAAGTGGTGGCATGGCACGTAGGTGCGTATGACGGAGTGTCGCCACAGAGGTATTACTGCTAGCAATGGCTACATGTACTGTATCTTGGAACGGCGCAGCCGGGCGAGGCACACACATACATGGTCACATGACGGGGATCTCTTCACTTGAATCCAGGCAGGGCTTGCTCGTAGATCCAGACGTGAGTGAGTAGCGGAAATAATCCAGGGGCAGAGCGCCATAATTCATATGAGTCGCTGCGATACTTCCGTCATTACCCTGTGGCCTATAAGAAGGAGACATCTCAAGGTTTGCAGGTGGCTAAGAGGCCTAGATCCAACCGCGTGGGAAAGTGGTTGAATTACTGTGCCGTAGGTATACATTGCATGCGACAGACGGGTATCCCCACAATTTGCGTACCCGAATGGGTGGGCAGTCAGGAGAGGCTTTCAAGGGAGGGGGCGAATACTGGCTATATTCCAGTATTATCTACTTTTCTCGGTTCTCTGTTGCAAGGGTTCAGTTGAGATACAGCTATGGCCTGTTAGGAGTGTCTTGAGAGCCAAAAAAATACATATGGCAGGTCTCAATCCATCGTCTCCAAAGGTCCACAACTAGTCGTGAGCAACTCTATTGACTGCAAACCTCATACCCTTCGATCACGAGTGGACAATGAGCACATATACAACATAACAATCAAACCGCCACCCCTAACAAAAGAGGAAGAAAAAAAAGAGACGCGCAAAATTAACCTCCAAATCGGACATCAAAATCCTTCAAAACGCTCATTATGCTCGCTGCCTCCACCTCCATCGGCATCCGACTCGGTCTTCTCGACTCATCGACCGGTGTGGCGCGGAGCTTGGGCAGCCACGACCCGATATCATCAGACGCCCTGTCAAAGTTCCGGTGGCTCGACAACGTCTGGTACGCCTCGGCGCAGGTCAGTCCGAGGCTGGGAAGGCTGGGCAGCGTGATCTTCTCCTGCTGCTTCGGTTTCGACTTGCAGCACCCTCCGTCGGGACCCTTGCCCCCACAGCATCCGCCACTCCCGCTGCCGCCCTCCCCACGGTCCAGCTTAGCGGCCATCAGTCGGCAGAAAAGTCCTGACTTTGGGTCCGCTTGGCACTGAGCGCACGAGCCGGGCCCGTTTGGCCCGCATCCGCGAGAGGTGTTCTGTGAGGCGACTGGGCGCGGAGGGGGCCGTGACCGACGCGGCAGTTTGACGGCGCCGTCCGCGGTCACCTCCATTGCTAGCTGAGACGTGCTGCCGGTGTCCCACTCAGAGGGCGGAGGAGTTTGTGTTTGTTGGGTGATGGGAGGCAGGATGTCAGCCGTGGGTGTCATAGCCGGCGTAGCCATGGCCGTGTCTGCGCAGACGCAGTAAGTGCCTTCATTACAGAAACCACAGCCATCCTTGAGATTCATTGTGACGTCTGTAGAAGGTTGCTGGTCGTGATCGGGCTGTGCCTGGCCCGGCAGAAGGTTTGGACGTTGCCGTTTCTCATCCGAGATACCCGCTGCTGGTGATACAGGGCGCTTCAAGTCATTGTTCCGACTGCCGAAGGCCCCCGCGACAGTGGCCATGGCCTCTTCGGCGCAGGCGCATGAGTTGGGCGAGCAGTTGCCGCAGGTCAGGGGCGGGTTGGTATCGACGTTGGTCTCCAGAGATGGAAGAATAGGCGGTAGGCTGTCTTGCCGTCCACTGTGCTGGCTGGATATGCTCCGTCTATGCTGGTTGGATACGCTGGGCAATGTGTTCTGTGGCATGCTCATATGGCTGTGCCGGGCGTACCCTTCGTGCTCCCGTCGTCGGAGACCCTCGACCTCCGTCACTTCCCGGACCCTCTCCCTGCGCTCACGCTCGAGCATATCCTCCAGCAGGATGCAGCGAGAGCGGAAGGACTGCACATCCATCTCCAGACCCCGAATCTTCTCCTTCAGCTCCGCCTCGGTCTTGTCCTGCTCGTTCTTCTGCTGCTGGAGCTGCTCCTCTAGCTCGCCGACGCGGGCCGCCCGACGCTCACGAAACGCCCGCTGTGCGGCGCGGTTTTGCGCCTTACGCTTGGTGGGGGGCGTGTCGGTCGCTGGCTTCCGACCCGGCTTGGGGCGAGGCGGGATGACCCATTCTTTCGATGTCATGGACATCCGTGGGGCCACGGCGCCTGGCGATGGCTGGGGCATGATGGCCGCCGACATGACTACGGCATCCGATAGGCGGTATTCAGTGCAAGACGACGAAGTGGGGGGCAGCAGGTTACCCTCCGAGGCGTGCTTGCAACTGCTGCTGCCGTAGTTGGAGGTGAGTGATGACGGAATGGCCGTCGTTGGTGGTTCTGATGCGGGGCGCAGGATGCAGTCCAACAACTCTCGGCTGAAGAGTTGGGAATGTGCGAAAAGGTCGAAGATGGTTCCGAGGGGTGAAGGGTCGTGGCGGGAGGATGAGGTGAGATAAATGCCTCCGGTCAGTCCTGGAGGGGACGTGAAGAGAACTCGAATTGAAAGGGGAGGGCAATTGTGGGGTGCTTCGTGGGCTGGATTCGTGACCGGCCGACCACCGCCGTGGTCGGAGAAAGTTCTAGGCCCCACTATCAGCCAAGAGGTACCTTGTTGTACCCTTCTCTGTGTGCTTCCGCGGCTTGGAGGCACAAACCGAATATGAAAAGTAGTTTAGTTTGAAATATTGGAAATATAAAAATTAATAGTAGTATTGTGCAGTATTGCAGTTTAATGAGATCCCGTAGACAGCTGGTTGGTCGGATACTGTCGTGCAGAGTCAAGTCGGGGAGCTTCCGGTACATCCAGTGAGCGCGTCTTAGTTAGGTAACTGTTTCCCGCTCAGCTTCAACAGAACACTGATCCAGGCACGAGGAAGCCCTAAATCCATCCCGTCTCGGTTGTACTTGCGGAGCTTCGAGGCTCTAGCCCATGCTTCGATTCGAGTGAGTCCTTTTTCAATGTCCTACCCGACGGAGAGCCGAAATAACATGGTCGCTATGACACATTGATGGGCACAGGATTTGCCGAAGTGGGTCAGATCAGATTGATAAGATGTGATTGATAAAATCTCTGCCGTCACTGCAACGACCCCTGCAGCTCGATGATGCACCGAGACATGCGCGCATGAATTATTAGCAGCTCAACCCCTCCCGAGATCCGTGATTGAGGGACTTTAAAAAGGCTGTTGGTTGTTCTGATTTACGAGACAGTCTATGCAATTCGATCAGTAGGTCCAGTAGACATCCGTTTCATTCAACTCCGTCACTCGATTGCTATGTGCCGAACGCCTCGGCGTTAGGCCGTCTGGCCAGCCTCAAACCACGAACCTTTAGCTCCACTCAACGATCCTCAATCGAGATACTATAGGCCCTCAATACGTACACAGGCGGTTAGGGCAAGGTGGGGGGCGGTCAATGATGCGAGGTTGCCCGGAGGGAGAGACCCCCGTCTCGTCCGATGAAGCCACCATACCGGAAGCCGACGGCTCCGATGTCGCAGCAGCGTTAGCTGTGTAGAAAGTAGTCAATTGTAGCAACCGATTATTCTAGGCTCAACTTCATTGCGGAAGGAAAGATATGTCCGGTCTTAACACCGCTGGGATTCGTAGAGGATTCAGGAAGCAGGAGTGGAATGCGACTAGTGGGGTTATTCAGTAATGCGGGTTTGTGATGGACAGCGAGTCCACCTTCGACGACGATGCCCGCAGCTGCGCCAGAGACCCTTCCATACTAGTAGTAAAAGAGCAATCCACGCCACACAGGCTTCACATATGGTACCCTGAAAATTTGGACATCGCGTTCGGGAGTCATCACGCCGCCACCATGGCGAACATCGCCGCGCCAAAGCCCTCATCACGGTCCACCTCCGCCGTCTTCAATCTCCCCTCATCCACCAACACATCCTCCAACTCCTCCGACGCGGGCCTCGATGACGACACGCCCCTGCCCTTCCCCAGCGCCCTCCCTCGCTCTGACTTCCTCAAGCCCGACTTCCAGCCTGTCGCGTACCTGAGCGCTCTGCCCCACCGCCACCAGACCCTCGAAGACCTCCGTTCCGACCTGCGTGAGCGCAGCTCCGCCATCAGCGCTGAGCTGCTTGAGCTCGTCAACTCGAATTACACAGCCTTTCTGTCGCTGGGGAATGAGCTGCGCGGAGGCGACGACAGGGTGGAGGATGTTCGGGTCGCGATGCTGGGTTTCCGCCGCGCAGTCGAGGATGTCAAGGGCAAGGTGACGCAGCGGAGAGAGGAGACGGCGAAGCTCAGCGACGACTTGAGGGACGTACGCTCTTCCATAGAGCAAGGGCGCAAATTCCTGGAGCTATCTGATCGAATATCAGCGCTGGAGGAGAGGCTGGCTCTGGACAGCCTGTCCTCAGCTCATGGGCCAGCGGGTGCTCAGGTCAGCAGCGACGAGGACGACGAAGATGGTGAGGACGAGAAAGTCGATGGCCTGGTTGCCAGCTCTCCAGCGAAGCTGTCAGCCTCGGCCCACGCGTGCCGCTACATCACCGCTCTCATTACCAGAATGGACCAGGATCACCCTTTCGTGATTAAGCAGGAGGAGCGCCTCACTCGGTGCCGCAACACCCTCCTGCTGGACCTGGGTAACGCGTTGAGGGAAGCCAAGTCGGCCGGCGTTGCGGGTCAGGACAGAGTCATGAAGTACCTGGGGATATATCGCATCATAGACGCGCAAGGCGAGGCCGTCGAGGCCCTAAAAAAGCGGTGATTGCAGGATGATTAATGAGCATGAAACGTGTACATAGATACCCCACATCTAAGGAAGATGTCATGGATGATTCTTGATGCTTTTGATATTGTGACATATGATACAGTTGGTACAGCCGAGCCGAAGGCCGCGTCTCTTACATAACGCCTGCCAGCGCCGCTGGCTGGATGCTATCTTCAAGGTCCCTGAACTTGCCGTTCAGGCTTATTCCCGGCCCATGCGTCGTGCTCAGGATGACCTCGTGTATCTCCTTGGGCACATCCTCCGAGAGCTCAGCGCACTGGCTCTTGACCTTGGCGACGATGGCTTCGATATTGGCCTTGAGTTGCTCGGGGGTGTGACCGAGCTGGCCGATAGCCAGTCGCACCGCACCCTGCTTTTCGCGGTACTCGACGGAGCCCGCCGAGTCGCGGATCGACCTGACCACATCCTTGGTGATGGTCCGCATCCTCTCGCTGGGCATCAGGCCCCTGGGGCCGAGGATCTTTCCCAGACCGGCCTTCTGGAGGGCCTTGGCGCTCGACTCGTGGCAGAGCAGGCGGTCGAACTCAATGTTGCCCTGACGGATGGCCTCGAAGAGGGACTCCTCGCCGACGGCCTTGGCGCCCGCCGCGGTGGCGGCGTTGGCAATATCGCTGCCCTCGGGGCAGATGACGGCGATCTGCCACTCGCTCTGCACGGGGTTCGGGAGGCGGATGGTGCTCTTGATAACGGGGCCGTTGCGCAGCGTCTTGAGATGGATGTGAATCTCGTACTTGACCAGACCGGGCGGCTGGCCGACTTCGTAGGCGCGTAGAACTCTGTAGTAGGCCGGGGTCAGTTCAGTCTTTTCGGTCAGGCCATGGCCCTCATCCGGTGATATCGCAGGGATGCCCATACCGTAGAGCTTCGCAGAGTGAGAATTGAGGAAAGTCAGTCTTCTCGATGCGATGGCGCTTGAAGTCCTTCGGGAGCACCCTCTTCTTCTTCTGCTTCCCCTTGATGCGCACGACGGACGCCTGGCGGCTCTGCACCAGGGATGGCGCGAGGAACCGTGGTATCGCCGGGACGGCTGGCCTCGTGGCCTGTGAGAGGGATAGCCTGGCCATGGAGGCCAAGCATCGGTCGATTGGCGCCATCGTGGGTGGCTCTGAAGCAGGATGGCGCTTCGAGAGGCTGCTGGTTCTTCGGACGACGCGCAAAATGGTCACAGTAAGGCAGAGTAGAGCCAGGGTCTGTGCCTGGGAAGTTAGGCGTGGATCAATTTTCTTATCGATAAGCCATCATCTTTGTACCAAGTATCTCCATTTCAAGAAGCTCCGATCTCCAGTGTTATTCCAACCACCACCACCCCTCGACCATGGAGGCCAACTATCAATCGTCTTCGCAATACTTTCAATCATCAATCTCATATTTGTTCATTCACTGTTATCAGTATGGATACCCGAAATGGTGTCTTCATCACGGACATCATTTCTGTGAAACGAGGACACGCCGCTGGTCGATGATCGCCCATGGGACTTTTCAATTATTTGCTACTAATACGAGTACTCATCATTCGACATTCTCACTAGGCAAAGGTGTCTCTACTCCACCTATACCTCATGGGAGGCAGACGAGAATGTCCTTCAGTTTCTCCAGAACGACGCCCTGACGCTCATCATTGGCAGTGGTCTTGTCCGACGCGTCACCAATGCTCACGGAGACATAGCAGCCGTCGGCATTGATGACGTCTAGCTCGGTGGGTAGCCTATCCGAGCCGCACCACTCTACATCCGGCTCCGACACGATGCCCGGGTTGATGCGACTGAGCACAAACTCGAAGTTGTCGGCCTTGCTGCAGTCGCCGCCGAACTTGGGGAAGTTGACGTTGAGGAAGATGCCCTCCGGGAGGTACGGCGTACCAGAGGCGATGACCTTGTTGGTCAGCTGCGTGGCCAGCTCCGCGTACACGAGGCCGCTCTCCGGAGGATCCTCGTTCCACGCCGCGTGATCGTCCGAAGCGCCGGAGAAGGCCAGCGCCGGGATACCTTCCTCCATAACTGCGTAGCACGCGGCGCCGACTGTCCCGGAGAATGGCAGGGCAAGGAAGAGGTTCGAGCCGACGTTGGGTCCGGAAACGGCAAGCTCCGGAGCAGCGCCGTCCCACAGGGCGGGACCGGCAGTGTTGATGCCGTGCTTCATGGATGTGACGGGGAACGAGTTGACCCAGTTCAACTCCGGGCTCGTCTCGTTGAAGCCAGTGGGCCCGCTGTCAGCAGGGCAGCTGTCGTATATGCACGGCTTCTCGCGCGGTTCCGGTGCCGCGTCGGAAGAGCCTTATGAGTGCCGCGTCAACTTCCAATTCTCAACGTCATCGAACGAGGGAGATAGCGACTCACCAGTGCCGGACTTGTTCTCGGCCGGAGCAGAGAGGACGACATCATGGTCGGCCTCGGTCAGAGCGGCGTGCAGAGACCTAGCATAGCTCTCGGCCCAACCATCGTCATTGGACTGAACAATTCGCAGGCCCTGGACGGCCAGAGCCTGAAAAAGGACGAGAGGAGCCGCGGTCTTCATGATGTCTAGCGACGACGAGGTTGCAGGGACCTTGAACGTGGACAGCAGTCTCGGGTTGCAGACCGGGCGATCGTACTACAGGTCGCGAACCCGGGGTATATATACCGCGACGATGATGTGCATCCACCGTTAAGCTTCGGGAAGGCATCACATGCTGCAACATCAGCCTCAGACTGGCTGTACAACCCCTGATCTACGGCGGGAGTAACTCCGTGCAAACGGCCGGTTGTGCCTGCCAGCCGGCTCCAGTGCATGAGTAGCCGGTGGTAGGCGTGAAGCATTTCAGCCAATGCGACACAAAGGATTCAAACTTGTCTCTTCTAGGCAAGTCGCCCGTCCACAGCAAACGAGAACGTAGTACTCTTATTTCTCATGACTCTCGTGAGCACGGGTTGCGGGGGGTTTCAAAGCGTGCTTGGGACGGCAATTTCAACTGCCGAATTGGGCATGATCTACAGGCTGCGTCGTTTCGGCCATCGGCCTGCCGCTGTCACCCAAGGTTTACGATATGTCACAGCAGCACATCCGTTCATAAACAGACCTCGTTTCTTCGAAGGCCGGTATGGTACCCACGTCATGGCCTAGCGGTAGACGATGTCATGCCTGCACATCAATGTGTAACATGATCAGATGCTGGCTACGACAGAGAATCATACTCGACTCCATCGTCAACGTGCACTGGCAACCCCAGTTGGAAGGTCACTTGTTTCAGATCGATTGACTCGGGGGATGTAACCGCTACTATCCTGAATCCCCGTATAGGCCTCCTCGGGACCCGCCGTG
This sequence comes from Hapsidospora chrysogenum ATCC 11550, assembly GCA_000769265.1. NCBI lineage: Eukaryota > Fungi > Ascomycota > Sordariomycetes > Hypocreales > Bionectriaceae > Hapsidospora > Hapsidospora chrysogena. The sequence continues at coordinate 67,940 of JPKY01000119.1, forward strand.
TTCCCATGGTGGCTTCGAGCCTTCGACCTGTCGATCCAGAGCTATCCGAATCCTCCACCACATTACGAGGACGAACTCTATATATCAATCTATGGGCCTTCAGTCCGCTTGGACCGGCTGTCTGGCATCAATATCTCCAGCATCGGTCCCAAATACACATCCTCGACACCAAGGCTCAGTACCTCGTTAGCCTTGACTGCCGAGGAGTGGTCCGACTCGGCTATAGCTAGGACTTGTTCTTTGAGTCGAAGGCAACCTGGTAGTCCGCCAACAAAGCTTCAATACGCTCGACGCCCTCAACCACTCCCAGTTGGGGTATCCGGACCCCAGGGTCGCGCAGACTCCCATTTCTCTGCCACTCAGATTCGGGACTTGGAACGACTAGCGAGGGAAAGAAGCCCTGCTTCTCAATGCTGACTCCGGCTTCCTTGCATTCGACTCCGTCTCCAAGGACTGCGCATGGAGGAGGGAGAGCGGACACACCGTGGAACCTGAATGCTCAGCTCTTGTCTGAGCTCGAGACGTTCAGACGCCCTTTCTTTCTGCTTGTACACGACCTGGATGCTCCGGGATTCTTCTGTTTCCCAGACAATAGGTCCACATCAACATCCGCTTCATCTTTCTTACATTGTGAAGTGCACGTCCTTACCAACGACCACCGACACCTCGAGCACGGAGGGATTCGGGCGCCCGTTGCTGGGCACTGCAAATCCGTCAAGGGGAATAATGGACCCTTGAGAGCTTGTACCGGGATACTCTCGAGGGTCCGATACATCTCGAGCTTCCGATCGCCATCATACACGAGACCAGTAATGATGTCAATGTGCCTGCTAGGCGGCACTCAGGCGTGGACGGCGGCATGGTTAGTCCCAGAGTCCCGAGGATGGGCCACAGGGCCCACTACGACTCGTTCCCAAGAAATACTCGTTTGGTTTTTCATAGACCTCGTCGCGGGATGGAAACTTCTAGTACAGCAGCTGGATAAGCGGCACGTCGTCGGTCGCCGCGAGATGGTGCATGCTATGCAGTCAAGGAACAAGCCGGTGCCTGAACTGGAGGAGCGACGTCATGACTTGCTCGTTCTCCTTACGATATCGCCAGGGCTCCTTGGAATTCCAGCGCCTCTCAGTCGAATGGAGGCGCATGAGCGTCGAGATGTCACCAAGTTGAACCTACCGAGCCGAAAGTTCATCGTCCTTATACCCGCCCACGTGGCCACCAATATCATAGCTCCACCACCCAGTACCCGATGTTCGATGCGGTAGCTGTGAACTCGGGCTAGAACTGGAGAGACTCCCAGGTGACGATGGCGTCGCCTGAGAAACCCACGGGATATCTATGGCTTCCCGGCCCGCTGAAGCGGGAGGAAATGAGGGGCCTGGAGCTCTTGAACTGCTGCTTGTGGTCCAGGAAGTGGCAGTGGCTCGCATCCACAGCGGATCGAGGCCAGGAATGCGGGAGTGAGGACCCTGCTGCCAGTCTACCCACCAGAAATCGCAGCCGTAGTCGTCGAGCCTCCGATGCAGGACATTCAAGTAATGCATACATGAACTTAGGTGATGTCGGGTCAAATAGTATCGGTGTCGTCTTCGACGTATCGTGGCCGAGGATCTCTCCTGGCTCCTCGTACATATTGTCATGCTGGTGGTTATCAGGATGGGGATGGTCGTTGAGTCCGAGACATGCCGGTTTTGCTCATGGGGAATTCTCATGCCCCTTCTAATACTCGTAAGCCGCCGCCTCTCCTCGTACGAGCCGGGTCGTCTTGTTCATGCATAAAGTTGGGCAGATTTGGGGTTAAGAAAAGGTGAAGACGGCCAACGACTCCATGTAGGTATCTAGGTATAGAAAACTGTGCTGCCCGAAACCTCTTCCAAGGACTCCTCATACCAGGTACCTACAGTATTACTACCAAGATACTATTGTTTCCCCCAAGACCAAGGAAGGAGCACCTCGACACGTCTACTTTCGCAGTGGCTTCCTCTCAAAGTTAGTCATCCACCAAAATTCGATGGAGAAAGTCTTTGCAGGCAATTCCGTCACTGAAAGCTCCTGATTGGTCCATTCCACTTGGCACGAAATCGGTATTTGGGAGATATCACCATGAATTCTTACCTAGTACAGACGTATACACGGAAACATTTATTAACGAGCCAATGACCACTTCGAGGCAACCCATTTCACACTTGACTACAAATATTTTACCAGATCTCGCCCTCTTCTTTTTACAATACTTGCGAAGGATAGGTACCTATCCTTGGACGTGAAAAAAAGGAACAATGGCAGACATTGCCCAGCACGCGGGGCCTCCCGCCGGCGGCGACTTGGAGAAGCAGGACAAGCAGCGGGAGCAGCAGCACATCCGCAGCAACGACAGTGCCAGCGAGAACCAGGAGGATGCCGATACCGACAAGGTCTCAGCCTTCAAGGCCCTCGGCTGGCTCGATCGCTTCCTCGCCCTCTGGATCTTCCTGGCCATGGTCATCGGCATCCTCCTCGGCAACTTTGTTCCCAACACGGCCGAGGCGCTGCAGAAGGGCAAGTTTGTCGGCGTCTCGGTGCCTATCGGTAGGTTCCTACCTTATCCTTCTCTCTCTCTCTCTCTTTTTCTCCGGGGTTACAGGGATGAACTTGTCTGACGCCTAGGGGGAAAGCAATTGGGCTGCTCGTCATGATGTACCCCATCCTTTGCAAGGTTCGGTACGAGACACTTCATCTCGTGTTTGGAGAGAAGGATCTATGGAAGCAGCTCGGCTTCAGCATCATTGTCAACTGGATCATAGCTCCTTTCCTCATGGTAAATGACCCCTTTTCTTTTCCACCAAGAGATAAGAACCGGGACAATGTGACTGACGAAGACAAAGCTCGGCCTCGCATGGGCCTTCCTCCCCGACGAGTCCGCTCTGCGCAACGGCCTCATCATCGTCGGACTGGGGCGCTGCATCGCCATGGTCCTCATATGGAATAAGATGGCGGGCGGGGACAATGATTACTGCGCCATCCTCGTGGCCGTCAACTCGGTGCTGCAGATGGTCCTCTTTGCGCCCCTGGCCGTCTTCTTCATCGGCGTCATCGGCGGTGGGGACGGCGGAGGCATCCGCGACCTGTCGTACGAGGTCGTGGCTACCAGCGTCGGTGTCTTCCTGGGCATCCCCCTCGGCGCCGCCATCGTCACACGTCTCGTCCTCCGCCGCCTCGCCGGCGCAGACTGGTACCAGTCCGTATTCATCCGCTTCGCATCGCCCTGGTCGCTCATCGGCCTCCTCTACACCATCATCGTCCTCTTCGCCTCGCAGGGAAAGCAGGTAGTCCGGCAGATCGTGTCGGTGGTGCGCGTGGCCGCACCCCTCGTCGTGTACTTTGTGGCCATCTTCTTCCTGACGCTGTGGGTCTCGCGGAAGCTGGGATTCGGATACCGCTTGGGCTGCACGCAGAGCTTCACTGCTGCGAGCAACAACTTTGAGCTGGCCATCGCGGTGGCCGTGGCCACGTTTGGTGCGCACAGCGAGGAGGCGTTGGCGGCGACGGTGGGTCCGTTGATTGAAGTGCCTGTGTTGGTTGCTCTGGTGTATGTCCTGCGGTGGATGGGCAAGCGATGGGGGTGGAAATGATGAGCACACAGGCCCCCCATGTGCTGATAGTTGCATGTCTGATCTGATCCTCGGGATATGGGGGGTTTTTTGTTTTTTCAAGTTGGTTCAATGCATTCTTCGCGGGAGCATAGCGAGTCAGGTCCAAACCGGGATAGACGGCGGATAGTGATAGAATCCAAGGCATGATAATAGAAGACTTCAAACTCCATCGCCGCCTCCCTCCAGAATCTGGAACATGGCCGTGTTCTTGACCATGCACTCCGGCTGATTGCCACATCCCAGCGCGGCCTTGGCCAGGTCGCTGTCTCCGTGGCCATGCATCTTGGCGACAATCTCGGCCGCTTCGGTGCAGGACATGGTCGTTGGAGAGCGGCGCTGTGGCAGGCTGTGGCTCGCGCTTGGCGGTTCGGGAGAAGCCGCAAGCATGGTAGTGTCGATGCTGGTTGATGGGGTATGTTCGTTGGAGTTCTCTGGGCCAACCCCATCATTCGTCAACGTGCACTGGGTTCTTCCACCGCAGCAGTCTTGTTGTTGCACAGTCGCGTCTGCCAAGACGGCGAGTCTATGGGGAGTGTCGGCAGACGCCAATGGTGTCAGGGAGCGAGTGTCTTCTGATGAGACAGACATCAGTTGACCAGTGGTAGTAGCAGTAGTAGTAGTGGTAGTATTAGCAGATGATGGACGGCCGGGCTGCTTCCTCACTTCCCGGCCAGCCACGGCGGGACATCGGCCCTCAAATCTACCACCACCAGCAGCAGTAGCCGCAAGAGACTGGAGGAACTGATCCACCTCGGCATCCCCAACGCCACGCTGCCGCAGCAAGAGCCTTAGGCCGGTGTTCTCGGCCGCCACGGCGCGCGCAGCCTGCTGCATCTCCAGGGTAGCCAGCGTCGAGCGCCCCTCATAGTCCTTGACCCGGCGCCGCAGGTCCTCGACGTAGGCCTTGTGGCGCTCGCGGGCGCGGCGCTGGTTATCGCGGACGCGGGCGGCATTGCGTTTGCCCGCGTCGTTGTCGTCGCCCTGTGCCTTTCGCTTCATCGTCAGGTTCCTTGATGAGGGGAAGTGGGTGACCAGGCGAGGCGCAATCGCCTCATCCGGCCTGGGGTGCGATGGCTGATCGATAGCTCCGGACGGATGGGATGTGGACTGACCTTGTCGGTGGCTGGGGATGCGCTCATTTCCCGATAGTATAGACGTATGTAAGGCCGTGTCGAGAACTCGACGACTCTCGGGATTCGTTGAGATGGAAGGAGAAAGAATTGCGTGGCACCAGTGGCGTTCCTGTCAAGGCGTTTATTCCAGTTACTAGTCTCTTACCCTGAAGCCACATCACCACAGACCAGACACCCAAGACACACCATGAACTTGGTGGCACTGGTAATATTGTCCGCGCAATATAATACCTCGGGGACGACCTTGCTACTGTATATAATCTAATTTTATAATATATCTGGCTGAAAGTAGGTACTTATTATCCGGTGGTGGTGGTAGTCGTCATCGTCGTCGTCATCGTCTTGGGCGGGGGCAGTCGATGCTTCGTCCTCCTCGCCCACTCCTCCACGGGCGTCAGCGTCACGGGCAACTCCTTGAGCACGGGCGCCATGTCGACCTTGAAGGGCTTATCGGGCGACTCGTTGTAGAAGGTGTACGCCTTGTGCATCTGGCTGACCACGCGATCGGCGTCGATGCCCGCCCGCGCCCTCATGGCCACGCTGATCTTGTCGCAAAAGTCATCGACCGTCTGATTCTCGTACGCCATCGGCCTGTCCCACCCCCTGGACAGCTTCTCGGCCAGCTGCTCGAGGCGCACAGTGTCGGGACCTCCCACGGGGATGTTGCGCCCGGCCAGATCGGGTCGGTCCATGGCCGCGACCATGAGCTGCGCCAGGTCGTGGTGGCAGATCCACGACACCTCGAGGTCGGGCTTGTGGCAGTACACGACGGTCTGGCGCTCGGCGATGGGCGGGTACGCCCATCCCTCGAGGAGGTTGTCGAGGAAGGCGACGGGCTGGATGGATATGACGGGGGGACCGGCCTCGCGCAGGATGCGCCGCATGTCCACGCGGTCGTCGCGCGCCTTGATGCCGTGCTTCTCCTCGGGCACGGGCATGCTCGTGTTGAAGACGACGAGACGCACCGTCGGGGACCGGCTAGCCGCGCGGGCGATGGCCTCAGTGGCGGCGACGATGGGCTCGGCCGCCTGGAACGACGTCGACGGGAGGTTGAGGAAGATGACCTCGGCGCCGTCGAGCACTTTTGCCAGCGCCGGCCCGTCGTTGAAGTCCAGCGCGAACGTCTCGATGGGCCTGCCGTCTATCTCGAGCGGCTTCGGGCTGCGGCTCACGGCGACGGGATGATGGCCCGTCCGGGCCAGGACGGCTACCTGGGCGGCGCCTTGGACGCCCGATGCCCCGAAGACGACGACTCTTGTCATGATGGGAGGCGTGTGGACGACGTGGTATACGAGAGTGTTTTACACGATGCACACGATCAAGTCTGGCAGCTAAGGCGAGACGCGTGGGCGTCCCTTTGTGATGCTAATAACCGAGAGCAACAACTGTGTGATAGATAGAATGGGCAGATCGACGTCTGAGCGAAACCAAACCCATCCCATCCTCCTCCCGGCAACGACAGAACAGACCAAGACCCCTCTGCGCACTCTCGCAGAGTCAGAAACCCATAAGCGACGGCGGCGACGACGGCGACGACGGCGACAGCGACGACGACGACGTCGATAATAGCCACGGCATATCCACCGACCCCATCTATCAAACGGGTCAGCATTTCCGTTCGTCTCCCTCGCCCCGTCAAGGTTTGTCAAACCTATTACTCGACCCCCATTGCAAATAACATGCAACGGGCGAATCCACTATGGGGAAAGATCTACCTTCGGCAAAGCTTTTGCGGGGAGTATCCATCCCATCTCCTCCCCCGCGATGGGGTCTGGCCGTCTGGCCGTCTCAACGACATGGAAATGGGGACATGGCCCACCCGCTTCCCCATTCTCACCCAACCGGACCCCCAGAGCCAAGGCGGCAAAGCGGAACACGAACACTTGTCCCCAGGTCTGGCTGCCTTGATTTCCCCAGGTCAGCAATCTCATCTCCTTTGCTCAGTTTGCCGTGGCCCCACGTCTGTCGTGTTCCCGCTTCGATGATGCCGGTGCCTCACCCGTCGGGGCGTTGTTCATTTCTTGGCTATGACGGCAACCCCCAGAAACGGGAAGCGTTTAACCTTTTAACATTCTGATTCCGAAGCTGGTGTGTGTGTGTGGATAGAGTGGTCTATGCCAACCTCGTGCTTTGGACCTTGCTGTGCCTATGCTGCACATGCTTACAGTACCTCCCCACCGGGAGTGCGATGTTACCCTGCTGATTAGAGTATCAGATCAGGTACTACTCTGATATTGGGGCTCGCTTCGAAGATCGGTCCCCTTGTCTCACACGGGTCCGACAACGTGGCGATGCGTACTTGTACATACTAAATAGCAAAGAGCCTCAAGACACATCCTCCCGCCCCCCTTCCTCTCCCGCCCCCCTGCTCATAGCTATGGATGAGATCGCTAGGAAATTCTTCCTCCGGGTGGCTTGGGCTATCAGATCTTTCCGACGGGGTGTGGCTGGCGGGAGGGAGCAGCCCACCCGCGAATGCCGCCTTGGAAGTCACCGCCGCGGAACAGCCACGCGCCCTCCTCCTCCTCCTCCTCGTCATGGAAATGCGCTCCCGAGAGTTGCGGGCACTAGCTAGTCTGGGAAGCCAACAACGGCCATTGTTACTGAAACTCTAAGCAAGATGGAGTATACCGCCGCCCTCTCCCCAGGGGAGAGGCAACTCCATAAATGTTTGACCATCTCTTCTCTTTCTCAAGTTGAGACTCCCTCGTCTTTTAATCTCACCCTCCTGGCTGTCCTCCTTTTCTCTTGCCACCATACTCTGCCAGTGTTATCAGTCCTAGAGGGGAGGGTTAGACATTCTCGCAACCCGCCATGGCCATCACCACGGCCGAGCCGCGGCGCTCTGGCTCTGCTGGCATTGACTCCGGAAAGGAGACGCATCAGGAAATGGAGCATGCCGTCATGTCCGCCACGCCAACCACGGACGAGGACCCCAACGCCGGCAAGCTCACCAAGGACGTCATCCTGGCCTATCTCGTGAGTTCATCTCCTCCTCTACACCGACCTGCCCTCACCCCTTATCTGAAGGGGAAACGGGAGGACATGCAGAGGGCGCAAGCATACATGTGCTTACTGGGACCATCCCTCCTCTGCTAGGCCATGTGCGGACAAATCAACGCCTACATCATGACCATGCTCATCCCCGCGACCACCCTCCCCATGATCAACGCTGAACTCGGCCCCGACCCCAACTCGACCTGGATCACCATCAACTGGACCTTTGGCGCCTCCCTGATCGTCTCCATCGGCGGCCGCCTCTCCGACATCTTCGGCCGCCGCTACTTCATGATGACGGGCGCCCTCATCTCCATCTGCGGAACCCTCGTCGGCGCCAACGCCACCTCCATCAACATGATGATCGCCTCCGGGGCCCTCTTCGGCGTCGGCTCCGGCTTCCAGGAGCTCTGCTACGCCTGCGTCCAGGAGCTCGTCCCCAACCGGTACCGTATCATGGCCGTCGGCGGCCTCGACGTCAGTCTCATGCTCGCCTTTTCCAGCCCCGTCATCGCCTACTCCTTCATCGCCTACCACGAGATCGGCTGGAGGGGCGCCTACTGGTACCTCTTCTCCTTCCACTGCTTCGCCTTCCTCATCCTCTTCTTCTTCTACAACCCTCCGGACTTTGAGATGAAGCACCGCGGCGATGGCAAGACCCGCTGGCAGCTCCTCAAGCAGATGGACTGGGTTGGCGTCTTCCTCTTTCTCTCCGCTGGTGCGCTCTTCCTCATTGGAGTCAACTTTGGCGGCAGGACATACCCCTGGAAGCATGCCGCCGTCCTGGCGCCTATTATCATCGGTTGCTGTTTGTTCGTCGCCGTGGGCTGCTGGTGTGCCTATGCGCCCCTCAAGTACCCCCTGTTCCCCCCCAAGCTGTTCAAGAGGGTCCGAGAGTGAGTGTCCTTCTCATCCCTACTCTCCCCCCCC